>PVIC010050492.1:0-12798 GCA_004025085.1 Thryonomys swinderianus
ATGAGGGGAAGGAATAAATATGATACAGAAAGAAAATAAAAGAGCATGTATAAGGGGGGAGGAGGGGGGAGTGGGTAGGGATACGGGTAAAAATGAGAATTAACTTGTGGCATATACTGGTACAAATTTCCCAATGTTATATGTGATTTTGAGATGTATATAAATTGTACCAATAAAGAATTCAATTAAAAAAAAAAAAAAGAAAGCCATGCGCAGTCTTTCTAAGACGCGGAGATACCTGAAGGCAAGCTGATGCGCTGCCCGTCCTTGAGCCTCAGCCTGCTCCTGCGGAACTTGCCCTTCCTCTTCCTCACGTGCGGCCCCTCCTGGCTGAGCTGGAAGATGAGGATGTTGAGCTCCCGCTCCAGCACGTCGATCTCGCGCTCGGCCAGCTGCTGCTCGCGGCGGCGGAGCAGCGCCTCCTGAGACTTCTGCTGCAGAGCGGTGCGGCTCAGCTCCTCCTCCCGGGACCGCAGCTCCTGCGACAGTCACACGGGCAAGTTGTGCCCAGAGGAGAAGGCTTTTCGGGTGTGCTGCCCGACAGCCACGCCCTGGGCCACCGCGACCCCGAGCCCGGCCAGTGGATAATGTCCCTGTCCCTCCTCTGTCCCCTGCTCACCCACGTCCTCGGAGGAGCTCTGAGCACAGGTCAGGGATGCCCGAGAACTCCCAGCGCGCTACCCATCTGGAGGGAACCAACGCCTCGGAACAGGCTCCCTTCTGGGCAGCTTTCACCGCTCAGAAAGAGGCTTCACATTTTTTAAACTGGATTTTAACATTTCCCTCTCTGCAACTCTGTCCTCTGTAATCATCTGACATGTAAAATATACACTCATACACAACCCTGGGATGAAATGCTTTAAAATGCAGCCCAAAGTTAAAGCCCAATTACTTAAAGCATAGTTACTGCAGTTTAAAATCCTTAAGTTCCGACTTCTCCACTTGGAGATTTCCCCAGGGCGTGGAGGAGTCTTCAGGAATAAACCAGGCCTGTGGAGAGCCAGGGGAAAGCACAGGCAGGGGCAGGGGTGGGCTGCGGGACAACGAGGCTCTGCTACATCCCTCTGCTCTATTACTGACAGATTACTGTTAAACTCCTTGGTTTTGGTTTTAGACTCATGAACTTGTAGGAAACAGGACATTTCTGAGTTTAAAAAAAAAAGTACTTTTCTTCTCAGAAAAACTAATCCACAGCAAAACTGAGGATTCTAACCAGTTTTAAACCCAGGCCCCCATTCCTGTTTCATTTCTATAGCGTTCTCTTCTTTACCGGAGATTGTGACTATTCCTTAGCGTGCTAACCTACTTTCTAGTCCAGACTTCCCTGCTACTAAATCTACCACTGACACAGTATCAAGGCATCGCCAAGCTTTTATTTATTCTGCTCGGGCAAATATAATCCTTTTTTTTTTTTTTTTTTTTTTTTTTGAGACAGGGTCTTGCTTTGTAGTTCAGGCTGGCCCTGAGATCACTAAGTAGCCCAGGTAAGCCTGAAACTCAGCAATCCTCCTGCCTCTGCCTCCTGAGTGGAGTGCTGGGAATACAGCCATGAGCCACCATGCCTAGCATTAGGCAAATTTAATCTTTGTGTACCTCAGACCACACTAAGTAACTGCAGACGTGTTTCAGGCACAGCTCCAGGCTGTGTGCTATGGAGCTCTGTATGACCAGGCAACCCTTAAAATGGGTTTCCCAAGGGTTTCAGTCCAGAGAGAGTCAGAGCCACACAGGGATAAAAGCCCAGTTCTGATATCCTTTGGGCTTTTTTCAGATGGATCCAAAGAATAATTTAAATCTCTCAGTACGACTTTCATCAAGTAAACAGAGACAACCACCCTCTCACAAACAGGAAGATCAAAAAGAGACTGGGAGAGGTGGCCACAGCTCAGGGGCAAAGCCTTGCCTAGCACTTGGGAGGACCTGAGTTTGGTCCCTGGCACCCCAATTTAAAAAAGGAAAGAAAAAAGAAGGAAGGAAGAAAGGAAGGAAGCCAGACAGGGAGTTCTAATGACAAAGAAATGTACTCATTGGAATGGAACTAATCCTGAATTTACGGTGATTCCACCAAAGTAGACTCATACTCTGCTTCCAGATTTTCTTCAGCTTTATTTTCTCATATATAAAACTGCAGAAAAATGCTTATCTTTAAGGTTACCAATTAACTGCTTCTGCTTATACAGATCAGCTGATTCTTATTTTACAACACAATGGTTATTTTTTCATTATGCTGGATAGAAATTAGATATAAAATGCTGTTACCTGAAAAACGATTATATATTTTAATTTTTTTCTGTGACTTTTTTCAAGTACTAGGGATTGAACCTGACTGCTCTATCCCCAGGAACTACACCCTCACTCCTCATTATTTTATTTCAAGGCGAAGTCTCACTAAATTGCTTCTATGGGGCTCAAAAAAATCCTTCTGCTTTAATTTCTCAAGTAGTAGGGATTATAGGTTTCCACCACTGCTCCTGGTCTGTGATACAATTTTTTAAAACTAACCTGCTCCAAATAGTTAAGCGAAATTAGAGATTTTACTGTGTTAAATGTGGGAACAGAAGACAATTTCCAGCCAACTTGCAATTTCTAGCTTGGTATGTGCACCTTTTTGTTAAGATATCACTTTTCAGTGATGCTGATATCAAGTCAACTCAGTATTGTTAAACAAGAGGGCATGAAGGTGAGACATGGGCAACACATTCAGAAAGGAATTTTGTGTTACAACTATGGGAACTAATTTTGATTTCCAGGTCCCAATCTAAAATATGCACCCCCTTCCAACAACTTCATGAATCAAACAATCAAAATACTTTCCTAAGATTTTATGGGAACAAAAGTATGAACGGAGAGAAAGCAGCCCAAATAATCTTCCTAATGAATGAATTACCAAATCCAAAAATAAAAAGAAAAAAAGTAAGTCTAAGAGGGGAGAGCCCTTCTGAATGCACTGAAATCATGCAGCACACACAGAAGTGCCTCCTGTGCCTGGGTTGCCAGCATGCACACGCATGCATGTCAGGGTGCTTGACACACACCACTGTGATGATGCCACCCCAGACTCCTGGCTGTGGGGGCTAATCATTAATGATGATGCACTTTCCCTCAGACAGCAGCTAAGACAGGTGCAGATGCAGGAGGCACCAGGACAGGCAGAGATAAGAAGCAGGAATTTAGGGAGGACTTGGCCTCAGGGAGGCTGCCCTGGACTGAGTAACGCAGGCCTCCACCAAGTGACTGACCATGAATTCCAAGTATGCCACCTCCCATGCCAAGCAATCAGTGATCAAGAAAGGGAGATAAGACACGTCCATGGGGCGTTTACTCCCTCACAAGGTGCAGTTAGAAATCCATAAGCAAAAAAAAAAAGATACATTCTTCAGTAGTACATCAAAAGGTTTATAAGATATTGTGAATGCTATATCTAAAGGAGCAAAGCATAAGAATCAAAGAAAAGGAAAAACCAGACACCACTGAAAGCTCAGCCAAAAGAATAGCAAGATGACAACTACTACTGACCTCAGCACAGAGAAGCTGATGTGGTTCTGAAAGCAAGTTTTCATTCCTATGCTGTATACAATGAGAATTACTCGACATGCCTGTATCGTGCACTTTCAAAAATAGTTACACTAAAACAAGTTCTTACTTATTAGTAATCTCATTTCCAAACAAAATATGAATTAAAGCACTTTTCCCCCTAAAACCTTTTTCTACTACTTTTCTGAAATCATTTTTGTGATTAAATATTTAATTTTAGAATTTCTAAAAATAATTTGGAGATGTGTAAAAAAAAATCAGTCTTTCTCATCATTTCAAATGTCCCAAATGTCTGAAAGTTTCCACAAAGCCCACAGCTGACCTTGCAGGGACCTGCAGGGAAAGCCACACACCCCTGACACATCTCCGCCCTCAATTTCTCCGCCTCCTCTGGTGCCCAGGGCCCAGGCCAGCGCAGGGTGGAGTAGGAAGTCTGCACTACCTGGGTCAGCTGAGGCCACTCTCTCTCGAGGCCAACACTGACCTAGCACTTACAGTGCAATGCACATGTGGAGCACTTGCGTGCAGAACTGACCTGCACCTACTCCGCCTTGAGGAGAAAGGCTTCCTGTGACACAACTGACTTGGAACACAGAGGGACACCGAGCCCAAGGCCACATGGCAACACACAGCTGAGCCCCCTTGTGGCCAGGATGTCTGGCTCAGTGCTCTGGGTCTTTGCCATGACTACAGAGAGGCACAGATGCCAGTGTGTGTTCTGTGTAGTCCTGTCCACTTCTTGCCTTCATTCCCAAGGGGCAAGCTGACTGCAGGGAAGCCGACTGTCCCAAAGGTGTCTATGTGAAACCAGACTTAAGTCCCTGGGGCATTTGTCTCTGTGCTACTATTGAACATGGGGACAGCATGCAATGTATGAAATGTGATTTTAAAAAATCAAAACTACAGTGAATATTTAAATTTTTAAAATTATAGGAAAAGTCAATTGCCATTAATCTCCCTCAAAATCTTTCTTCTTGCTTTGAACACACTTATCCTTTTCCTCTTGCCACTCACTGAAGCAGTCCAAGAAGACCCCTCCACAAGGGTCTTTGATTATGCTGTCCAGGCTGTCTTGAAATCCTGAATCAGTTCAATATGTTTACCTTTCATGGTCATTTTGACTTTGGAAAAGAGCCACAAGTGTCACAGCACCAGCTCTTATGAGGATGATAGGTGAGGATACCCCAGAATGTTTTTATTTGATAGGAAACATAAACATTTTAAATGGATTCAGGAAATCAGGATAGCCATAAAAAGTGCAGAACAATGAGATAATATTGGAAGTGAGATGGAGAATCCTGAAATGGATTAATGTCAATGTGTCTTTACTCTTATTTTAACATTCCCTGAATATTGTCATTACATCTTTTACTTCCCTCTTGTCCATGGAAAAGCTGTCAGGTATAAAATTCCTTTCTGGATATAACATTATGAAGATTATCAGTAACTTTAATGTTGTGCTTTTCTATAGCATGTTATGAATGTATATACATACACATTTGTTACATGTTCCACAGAAAAATGAAGCTAGTAGACAATGACACTGTTCAGACAAGAAGAAACCCTGACTCATCAAAATGCTAAAGTACCACAAAAAATGTCTTTCAAACAAATACTACTCCTGAAAGCATGCCCTGAATTTGGGGTGCTCTTGAGCCTCCTCACAGTATCCATTACCATTTAAGAAACCACACCAGCTCAACTCCCTTCCTACCAGTCTGTTTTCCAGCTGTACTTTGACTTTGCAGGTGGTGGTAGAATTGCAGTCTGTGTACATTTAACTTACGGGCTTACTCTCCCCCTTCTTTTTAAAAGCCAAGCATGGCTTAACACAACACATTAAAGAGTTCAAAATTTTCATACTTTTCTGGTTTTTCCAACAATGCAATGGTCTTGGAAATAAAAGGTGTGAATTAGGGAGAAACACCATCAAAGAAGCTGTAAGAAACATAACCAAAAACAGCACGTAGGCCCTGTGTGATTCTGACTCATACAGACCATGAAAAGATATCTTTGTCATATCTGATGTGAAACAATTATGATATTAAAGAATCACTTAATTTTTTACATAATAACAATAAGGAAATTATTTTTAGAACTCTTGTCAGTTGAAGATGCATACTGAAGCACTTATGGTACAATAACATGAATCAAGGATGTGGTTTAAAATATGCCAGTATTGCCAGGCGTGGTGGCTCATGCCTGTAATCCCAGCACTCGGGAGGCAGAGACAGGAGGATTGCTGAGTTCGAGGCTTGCCTCGGCTACATAGTGAGCTCAGGGCCAGCCTGAACTACAAAGCCAGACCCTGTCTCAAAAAAAAAAATGCCAGTATTAAAAATTATAATGAGGAAAGGGAAGGCACAAAATGATAGAAAAATGACAATTACTGAAACTGGTTAATATATACAAACTGTATATATTTATTGTGCTATTCTCTCTTTTAATTTTATACTGAAAAATTTTTCAAATGAAAGCTTCCCCCAATTATACATACAGAGTACACTTTGGTCTTTTTTTTATTTTTAAACTGAATGAAAGCAAGTCGATAAATACTGATGTCTCAAAATACTACATAACAATGCTAACTAGCAGCACTTCATTTTGTATATGTTTAAAGAGGTGACTATATTATACAGTTAAATAAACCTCTCACCTTTTCCTTTGTTCTCAGCTCATCGAACATCTGTTGGATCTCCAGCTTCCAATCATCTTGCATGGAATGGAAAGATTCCTGGGGCATCTCTGTCATCACCGACACCTCGATCGCAGACAGCTGTTGTAGGATTGAGGCAAACGATGGGCGAATATGAGGGTCTTGTTCCCAGCACTCTGCAGAAATAACAACCAAAAGTCATTCTCCAGTCAATATGGTGCCAATGACCTCTAAGACAGCAGAGCTTCTAAGGTCATGTTTAACTCTGAGTGGTTTACCGGTTTAACATCTGTTACATGAACCAGAAGTTCCCATCTTCAGTGTCTGCTCCTGAACCATCTAAGGAACTATGGGCAATGAATTTGCATCTTGTATGTTACTTTGTGTCTGGGACACCAGCATGCCTGGTGATCACTTGGAGGCAAGGTTGCTGCTATCTGTATTATAAACCACATCGAAAACATGGACTTCCAATTTGTAGGCCTTACCATGAACTGTGTGTTTCAGATGCCTAAGCTGCCATGGCCAGGAAATTCACTGACACAGAATGACATACATACAAAATTCACCCCAAGAAAGCCAAAGCCTCTAAAATGTTATAATAAGCACAAGAGGAGTTTCAGGAAATAGTCTGATAATGAAGTGAACTTGCTGCTCATAAAGAGTTAGTGATTTTTCAAAGATAAGAATCAAATCTGCAAGACATTAAGCAAAGCCATGCAGGTTATGCCTGCAAAACACTTCTGCTCATCGGGTAGAAAGTAACACAGCTGATACGTACAAGCTCAGGATTGGGCTGGCTTCCTCTCTCCACTCAAAGTAGTGTGACAGTGTTCTTGCCGCTCACTTGAGCTCTGCACAGGAAGGAGTCACTGACTAAAATGGATGGCTCTCAGTTACTAGGTTTATCAAACCAGTCTCAAAAGACGAGGTTTCTAATTCTTAAACCAGTATAATTACTCAGAAACAACTGAAAATGCTAATCCCATGCACTGCTTTTTGGATAAAAACATGAAGAAATTCTCTAGAGTGGCTTTCCTTGCCTGGCATGCCAGTCAGCCAGGGCTGCACAGATACCTTTCATGAGCCTGGTGAAGGGCTCGGGGCAGGTAGATGGGATGGGTAGAGTGAGCTTGTTGACTGCCACCCCATAGGCCACAGCCAGACCATCGATGCCACGGTAGGGGACCTCTCCCGTGAGCAGCTCCCACAGCAACACGCCATAGCTGGAAAGCAAAGTTCCCACATGTGAAATGGGCTGGGAGTATCTTATTTTCATGACAAAGCTGGGCTACATGCTGCAGTGCAGAACTCCAAGGGGTGACTGAAGTATGAACTGTAATGAAATGCCCCCTCACACCCACAGGGGTAGCCAGAATCTAAGTCAGACAACAAGAGTTAGCGAGTCAGAGCCCTCATGTACCACTGGTGAGCATGAAAAAAATGGAGCATTCTCTGTGGAAAATAGTCCAGCAGGTCCTCAAATGGGTAAACACAGCATTACCATGTGGCCCAGTGATTTCAGCACCCTCAGCAAGAATGAGCTGAAAATATATTGTCTCGAACAACTTGCTCATGAATGTATGTGGAAGCACCACTCATAGGAAGCAAAAAATGGAAACATCCCAAACATTCATTACAGACGAATGGGTAAACAAAATGTAGCCTACCTATAAGTGGAATGTTAGCTGCAAGAAAATGGAATGAGCTTTTTGTTTTGTTTTGTTTTCCAAGACAGTGTCTCGCTTTGTAGTTCAGGCTGGCCCTGAGCTCACTTATGTAGCCCAGGCAAGCCTGGAACTCAGCAATCCTGCCTCTGCCTCCTGAGTGCTGGCATTATAGGCTTGAGGAACCATGCCTGGCACTGTGGTGTGTGGTACTGATTGCTGGTGGGTGTGAGTCACTGCACCTGGTATTGTATGTAGTTAGTGGGGATCGAACAAGGGACCTTGTGCTTGCTAGGCAGGTGCCAGAACCACTGAGCTAAATCTCTGGCCTGAAAATTCACTTTTATTTACAGTATAAGTAGGCCTTATAAATCTTGGCTTTAGGATTCATTCCAGTTAGAAGACTCAGATGTAACAAAAATGTCCTACCAAATGGAATTACATGACAACAGAAACCTCAAGCTATCTATCCTGATGTCTTTAGAGCCACTTCTTTTGCTTTGTTTTTTTGTACTACTAGAGATTGAACTCAGGGCCTTCACACTGACCTATATCTCTAGCACTTTTTATTTTTTATTTTGAAGATAGAGTCACACCAAATCAGTGAATTGCCCAGGTTAGGCTCAAACTTGAGACCTTCCTGCCTTGACCTCCACAGTACTGGGATTATAGGCATTTGCCATCACACTTGGCTGTTGGGGACATTTTCATTCAAACCATGATGTCTTGTTCCAGAGGAC
Organism: Thryonomys swinderianus; assembly: GCA_004025085.1. NCBI lineage: Eukaryota > Metazoa > Chordata > Mammalia > Rodentia > Thryonomyidae > Thryonomys > Thryonomys swinderianus. Next base: position 8,598 of record PVIC010050492.1, read on the forward strand.
CTTGCCATTTGGGTTCAGAATCCCAGAGTCCTACAGGACTAGAGGAAACCATGCTTGTGACTGCAGATCACACCCTACGAAGTCATGTCCTCACCTCCAGATGTCACTCCCCTTAGAGAACATGGATGACCTGATGACCTCAGGGGCCATCCAGGCATAGGTGCCCGCTGTACTCATCTTGGTGGTCCTGTGCCACTCTCTCGCCAGCCCAAAGTCTGTAATCTTCAGTGTCTTATTGCAGATGTCATCATGTTCTATCTTCTCCAGCAACAAAACTAAAGGGAAAACAAAGGTGGGACATTTTCATATCCTGATTTTCTAGTCACGATGTTTTCATGGCATCTAAAACACTAGCTCACTGCAGTTGCTGGGTTCAATGAGAATGACCTTGCATCTACCTTATTCTTCTCTTTTTACAGTACTAGGAATCAAACCCAGACAAGCTCTAAACTAAGCTAAATATTCACCTTATTATTGTTATTTTTAATTTTGTTCTCATGAGGTGCAAGTTTTTACATTTTATCTAACCTACAACATTTGTATCACTGTCTTTAGGGGCTTATTTGCCCTTTAGTTATGAGGTTTCAAGAAAATCTACAGGCATGACACCACTCAGCACTCTGTATTTCTCTTTATGAGAAGTACCCAATTTCTAGGGATAAGAAACTTTAAGTGCCGTATCATGGGTTGGATCAGAAGTGTGTGAAAGTTTACCTGCAAATTTTAAAAAGTCACTAAAAGCTACTGAATGGTTACCACATGCCTTGTTTTTACATGCATTTCATTCACAAAAAAATCATGAGACACAAAGCTTTTATTAAAATATCATCGGCCGCCTACCGGCCCACTGTTTCCCAGAGCGGCGCTGACTCGGCTACCAGGCGCCATCCGTTTCCGGTGGACTGAGAGCCACCCACAGGCCCACTGTATCCTGGAGCAGCGCGGACTCGGCTACTGGGCACCATCCGTTTCCAGCGGACTGAGGGCCGTCCACTGGCCCACTCATATCCCGGAGGGGCATGGACTTGGCTACCGGGCGCCATCCGTTTCCGGCAGACCAAGGGCAGCCCATCAGCCCACTGCACCCCAGAGCGGCGCGGACTCGGCCATTCCGGAGGCGGCAGACTGAAGCCTGCTCACTGGCCCATTGTACCCTGGAGCTGTGCAGTGAGGAGTCAGGTACGGATCCTGGGTGCCATCCCCCCACGGAGGGTTGGGGCCTCTACCCAGCCCCAACCCCACCCAGGTCCTAGAGGAGCCAGAGCCATCTCCTGCATCCCTCCACAGGAGGCACGCCTAGAGCTGCACTGAGAGACCAGGCGAGATTAAAAAAAAGGGGGGATCTAGCTTCTATTTTGCCATCTACTCCTAGATCCCTCTATTCACCTCTTGTCCCCACACTCTCTCTTATCTTCCTGTGAGAAGCAATACCAGAAGTAAAAGACTCTTAGGCTGCCCTATCTCTCCTTCTGTACTATTATAAGAAGGTGTGCAAAGTCTCCAACAGTCTTACAGCATACAGTTGGTACTGTTGTACATATGCCCTTTATCCTCTATTACCTGCTGGCATATATGAGGTTCTAGGGTATAGGTGATCTTCATAAATCTGCTAACCCTATTTCATTCTCCTCCTGTCTCCCTACCTCCCTGATTCCCCAGTAACCTCTTGTCCCCAAAGGGTTTGGGGGGGTACATTTACAATCTATATGTTGTATTCTAAATTCTGGCATATGGACATAGAGGTAACTCATAAGCTCAAAGTCTTCAGAATAGAATTTAACAAAGCTTTTTATCTTATTTATTGTTTAATAATGAAATTGGCATTTATTGTATTATGGTAACAAACGTGATGTGATTGTTCTGCTCAAATACCTCCCATGATGTGTCAGAACTGAGAACTCTCAAGGGTCATTACAGATTCAAGGAGGACCCCCCAGGAAAGTGCCACATCCATAAGGCCCCAGATAATAGAAAGAAACCTGCTACAAACATTGCCCTGTCATCAGGCAAAGAAGAGCATTAATAACAACGAAAGAGAAGAAATGAGAAAATACACAAAAAACCAGACACAAAGATCACCACCACAGGGAAATTCAGAGAAAAGGGAAATAGGGCAAACTGAAACTCAAACACCAGGACTCTTGGAGATGGTAACTAAAGCGGATCTAGTAAAATGGAAATCAGAACTCATCTCTGAGATCAAAACAGGGATACTGTCCACAGTGAGAGACATCATTAAAGAAGAGATCAGCAAGATGATAGAATCCAAGATAGCAGAAGCAATGGAACCCTTTAAACAGCTTCAAGCAGAACTCCAGGGAATGATGGAGAATGAAAGCTTGCGCAGCAGGATGAATGAAGCAGAGAACCGAATCTCAGACTTAGAGGACAGCTTAGCAGCCAGCGAGCAGGAAAGGTATAACCTATGGAAAAGAGCAAGGGACCATGAGAAATCAATTCAACAGCTTCTAGACGACTCAGAGAAAAATAATATAAGACTGATTGGAGTCACTGAGGAAGCAGGAGACAGTGTAAAAGACATAAAAAAGCTATTGTCAGAGATAACAACAGAAAACTTCACAGGAAAAGAAATAGACATACAGATAAATGAGGCCTATTGGACTCCAAAACACCATGACATAAAAATATCTACAACTAGACATATAATTATCAAGGTTCCAGATGTACAACAAAAGAATGAAATACTGAAAGCAGTGAGAGAAAGGAAGAAAATCACCTACAAAGGGAAGCCCATTAGGATCACAGCAGACTTTTCAACACAAACACTCAATGCAAGGAGAGCATGGAGAGAAAGAAATATTTCAAGCATTGCAGGAAAACAACCTCCAACCTAGACTGTTGTATTCTGCAAAACTATCTTTCAGAATAGACAGGGAAATAAGATACTTCCATGATAAAGAACACCTGAAAAATTTCACAAATACAAAACCTGCACTCCAAAACATTCTAAAGAACATCTTGGAAAAAAACACAGAAAATTCCATACCCATGAGACCCAGGAGAGTGAATTCATTGGGGCAAACAAGAAGCTAAATAGAAAAGGGGAAAAGCAAAGAAGAAAAGGACCAAGAACAAGGAAACATGGCAGCTCTGAATATGTCCATATCAGTCATAACCATTCATGTTAATAGACTCAATGTGCCAATTAAAAGACACAGACTAGCAGATTGGATTGAGAAGCAAGATCCTACAATCTGCTGCATACAGGAAATGCACCTAATTCAGAAAGAAACCCATAGACTGAAAATAAAAGGTTGGAAAACAATCCTCCATGCCACAGGAAACTGCAAAAAAGCAAGAGTGGCTATCTTGTTTGCAGATAAAATAGATTTTATACCCAAACTGATTAAAAGAGATAAAGAAGGTCACTATATTCTCATACAGGGAACTATCCAAGAGAAAGAAATAACAATAATAAATATTTATGCACCAAGCTCTAATGCACTGAACTATATAAAACAAACATCACTGGACATGAAAAGCCATGAATACAATAGTAGTAGGGGATTTTAATACTCCACTGTCACAAATTGACAGATCAACTGGACAAAGAATCAATAAGGAAATACTTGAGCTAAATCAAACTTTTGAGCAAATGGACTTATTAGATGCCTACAGAATTTTTCACCCTTCAAAGTGAGGATATACCTTCTCGGCTGCTCATGGATCATTCTCCAAAATAGATCACATTCTAGTCCATAGAACAAGCTTAAGTAAATGCAAAGGAATCGAAGTTATCCCCTGCATACTATCAGACCATAGTGCCTTGAAACTGGAGCTGAGTAGCAGAAGAAATTCCAAGATCCTCACAAACACATGGAAATTGAACAACACTCTGTTAATCAACCAATGGGCCACAAAAGAAATTAAAGAAGAAATTAAACAGTTTCTACAACTAAACGATAACCCCAGCACAACATACAGGAATTTACGGGACACAATGAAAGCAGTTCTGTGAGGGAAATTCATAGCAGTGAATGTCTACACTCGGAAAATAGAGCAAACTGAAATAAACAATCTAATGATGAACCTCAGACAATTAGAAAAAGAGGAGCAAAACAAACCCAAAGCACATACTAGAGAGGAAATTATAAGGATCAGAGCAGAAATTAATGCAATGGAGACAAAGAGAACAATACAAAGAATCAATGAATCAAAGAGTTGGTTCTTTGAAAGGATA
>PVIC010050493.1:0-12791 GCA_004025085.1 Thryonomys swinderianus
TTTTTTTTTTTTAGACAAGGTCTCACTTTGTAGTTCAGGATGGCCCTGAGCTCACTATGTAGCCAAGGCAAGTCTCGAACTGAGCAATGTTCCTGGCTCTGCCTCCCAAGTACTGGGATTATAGGCATGAGCTGCCATGCCCAGCTCATAAAAATTTTTAAAACTGATTTAGATTTGATATATTTTAGGAGTCAGTGTTGTGACAATTGTCACTTAATAACTATGAGTTTATTGTAGCTATTATTCTCATCATATGTTTGTACTTGGTAATGCTTTTTTTAAATTGAATTCTTTATTGCTACAATTTATATACATCTCAGAATCACATATAACATTGGGGAATTTGTACCAGTATATGACACGAGTTAATTCTCATTTTTACCCATATCCCTACACACGCACACCTCCCCTCCCCCTTTATACATACTCTTTTATTTTCTTTCTGTATCATATTTATTCCTTCCTCTCATTATATTCCCACACCACATTTCCTATGGAAATTTCCCACTCTATAAGAGCTGTCATACTTTCTAGATATCATTTGCATCTGCGGGTGTTCATGTCAAAGAGAAGATGCGGAATTTGCCTGTGATCTATTGATTTCACTTATTAGTATATCCTCCAAGTGTCTCCATTTTCACTTAAATAGATTGATCTTGTCATTCTTTATGGCAGAGTAATACTCCTTTTTATTAAAAAAAAACACATCTTCTTTATCCATTCTCCAGTTGATAGACATTTGGGTTGTTTCCAAGATTGAGCTATCATGAACTGAGCTGCTATAAACAACGGTGTACATCTCTCTTTCCAATGTGATTTTTAAAATTCTTTTGGGTATATTCCTAGCAGGGGGATAGCAGGGTCAAATGGGAACCCTAGTCCTAGTTTTCTGAGAAATCTCCACACGGATCTCCACAATGGTTGCACAAGTCTGGAATCCCACCAACAGTGAAGAAGGGTTCCTTTCTCCCCACAGCCATGCCAGCATTTATTGTTGGTTGATTTTATGATAGCAGCCGTTTTTTGTGCACTGAGAAGAAACATCACTGTAGTGTTCATTTGCATCTCTCGAATGACCAGTGATGTTGAACATTTCTTCATATGCTTCTTGGTTGCCTTGACTTCGGCCTCTGAGAAGTGTCTGTTCATTTCAGGTAGCCATTTTTGAATTGAGAATTTAAACTTGGGGAGGCTGATCTGTTTGAGTTCTTTATATAATGCAGATAACAGCCCTTTATTTGATAAACAGCTAATAAAGATTTTTTTCCCATGTTGTTGGTTGTCTTTTAGCAGTGCCAGTGACTTCTTTTGCTGTACAGAAGCTGTTCAGTAGGATGATAGGTCTAGCTTTAGCTTTTGGCAAGATGAAGCCCAGTTTTTCCAGCACCATTTGTTAAAGAAGCTGTCTTTCTTCCATTGGGGATGTTTGCTTCCTTTTTCAAAGATAAGGTGGCTTAGTGTATCCGGAGTTATTTCTGGGTCTACTAATCTATTCCACTGGTCCTCTGGTCTGTTCCTTTACCAGTACCATGCAGTTTTTATCACAGTGGCTTTATAGTAGAGTTTTAAATTGGGGGTTGTAATAGCCCCTGTCATGTCGTAGTTGCTTAGAATAGCTTTTGCTATTCCAGGTTTCTTGTGGTTCCAGATGAATTTTTTGTATTATTTTCTCTAGCTCTGTGAAGTATACCCTTGGAATTTAAATTGGAATTGCATTGAATCTTTATAGTAGTTGTGGGAGTATAGCCATTTTGATGATGTTGGTTCTCCTGACCAAGGAACAAAGGATGTCTTTCCACTTTCTGGTTTCCTTTTCAAACTCAGTTTTCAGAGTTCTATAGTTTTAATAGTAGAGGTCTTTCACTTCCCTGATTAAGTTGATTCCTAGATATTTCATTTTTCTGGGTGCTACTGTGAAAGGTATTGGCTCCCCAATGTCTCTTTCAGTGAGTCTGTTGTTTGTGTTGACAAAGGCTGTTGATTTTTGAGCATTTACCCTGTATCGAGCAACACTACCAAATTTGGTAATTAAGTCTAGCAGTCTTTTGGTTGAGTTTTTAGGATCCTCTAGATAGAGTATTATATCATCAGCAAATAATGCCAGTTTAACTTCTTCCTTTCCTATCTTTATTCCTTTTATATCTTTGTCCTGCCTGATTGCTATGGCTAATGTTTCCAGTAATATATTGAACAAGAGTGATGACAACGGGCATCCTTGTCTCATACCTGACCTTAGTGTAAAAGGTTTCATTTTTTGCCCATTGAGTATGATGCTGGCTGTTGGTTTCTCGTAAATAGCTTGTATTAAATTGAGATAAAGTCCATCAATTCCAATTCTCTGTAGGGTTTGATCATAAATGGGTGTTGGATTTTGTCAAATGCCTTTTCTACATCTATTGATATAATCATATGGTTTTTATCAAATGCTTTTTCTGCGTCTATTGAGATAATCATGTGTTTTTTGTCCTTGAGTCTGTTAATATAGTGTATTACATTGATTGATTCACATATGTTGAACCAGCCTTGCATCCCTGGGATAAACCCTACTTGATCAGGGTGTATAATTTTCTTGAAAATTCTCTGTATTCTGTTTGCCAGTATTTTATTGAGGATTTTTCCATCAGTGTTCATTAGAGAGATTGGCCTGTTGTTTTCTTTGTTGGGTGGATCTTTTCCTGCCTTTAGAATCAAGGTGATGATTGCTTCAAGGAATGATTTGGGGAGTACTGCTTCCCTTTCAATTTCATTAAAGAGATTGAGAAGTACTGGTATTAACTCTTCTTTAACAGTTTTGTAGAATTCAGCAGTGAAGCCATTAGGACCAGGGCTTTTTTTCATTGGTAGGATTTTTATTACATTTTCAACTTACCAGATTTATATCGGGTTGTTTAACATTTTCATATCTTCTTCCTTTACCTTTGGAAGTTCATATGTGTCTAGGAATCTATCCATTTCTTCTAGATTTTCCATCTTCTTGGAGTATAGATTTTCAAATATGCATTTATGATCCTTTGGACTTCTGCGTCTATGCTGATTTCCCCATTTTCACTCCTTATAGCATGAATTTGAGCCTTTTCCTTCCTGTGTTTGATAAGGTTGGCTAAGGGTCTGTCGATCTTATTTATCCTTTCAAAGAACCAACTCTTTGATTCCTTGATTGTTTGTATTGTTCTCGTTGTCTCCGTTGCATTAATTTCTGCTCTGATCCTTATAATTTCTGCTTTATGCTTTGGGTTTGTTTTGCTCCTCTTTTTCTAATTGTCTGAGGTTCATCATTAGATTGTTTATTTCTGTTTACTCTATTTTCTGAATGTAGGCATTCACTGCTACGAATTTCCCCCGCCCAACTGCTACCATTGTGTCCCATAAATTCCTGTAGGCTGTGCTGGAGTTGTCATTTAGTTGTTTAATTTCTTCTTTAATTTCTTTTGTGCCTCATTCATTGGTTAACACAGTGTTGTTCATTTTCCATGTGTTTGTGAGGATCTTGGAATTTCTTCTGCTATTCAGCTCCAGTTTCAAGGCGCTATGGTCTGATAGTATGCAGGGTATAATTTCGATTCCTTTGCATTTACTTATGTTTGTTCTCTGGACTAGAATGTGATCTATTTTGGAGAATGATCCATGAGTTGCTGAGAAGAAGCTATATTCTCACTTTGAAGGGTGAATAAATTCTGCACGCATCTAATAAATCCATTTGCTCAAAAGTTTCACTTAGCTGAAGTATTTCCTTATTGATTCTTTGTCCAGTTGATCTGTCAATTTGTGACAGTGGAGGATTAAAATCCCCTACTTCTATTGTCTTCATGGATAATTGCCTTTTCATGTCCAGTAATGTTTGTTTTATATAGTTGGGTGCATTAGAGTTTGGTGCATAAATATTTATGATTGTTATTTCTTTCCCTTGGATAGTTTCCTGTATGAGAATATAGTGACCTTCTTTATCTCTTTTAATCAGTTTGGGTTTGAAATCTATTTTATCTGCAAACAAGATACCCACTCCTGCTTTTGTGCAGTTTCCCGTGGCGTGGAGGATTGTTTTCCAACCTTTTATTTTCAGTCTATATGTTTCCTTTTGAATTACATGTGTTTCCTGAATGAGGCAGATTGTAGGATCTTGCTACTTGATCCAATCTGCTAGTCTTTGTCTCTTAAATTGGCCCAATGAATCCACTGACAATAATGGTTTTGACTGATATGGAAATATTCAGAGCTGCCATGTTTCCCTGTTCTTGGTTCTTTTCTTTTTTGCTTTTTCCCTTTTCTCTTTAGTTTCTTGTTTGCCCCAATGAATTCACTCTCCTGGGTCTCATGGGTATGGAATTTTCTGTGTTTTTTTTCCAAGATGTTCTTTAGGATGTTTTGGAGTGCAGGTTTCATGTTTGTGAAGTTTTTCAGGTGTTCTTTATCATGGAAGAATCTTATTTCCCCATTTATTCTGAAAGATAGTTTTGCCCAGGATACAACAGTCTAGGTTGGAGATTGTTTTCCTGCAATGCTTGAAATACTTGTATTCACATTCTCCTCGCATTGAGTGTTTGTTTTGAAAAGTCTGCTGTGATCCTAATGGGCTTCCTTTTGTAGGTGATTTTCTTCCTTTCTCTCACTGCTTTCAGTATTTCATTCTTTTGTTGTACATCTGGAACCTTGATAATTATATGTCTAGGTGTAGATATTTTTATATCACAGTGTTTTGGAGTCCGATAGGCCTCATTTATCTGTGTGTCTATTTCTTTTCATGTGAAGTTTTCTCTTGTTATCTCTGACGGTATCCTTTTTATATCTTTTACACTGTCTCCTACTTCCTCAGTGACTCCAATCAGCCTTATATTATTTTTCTTTGAGTCATCTAGAAGCTGTTGAATTGATTTCTCATGGTCCCTTGTTCTTTTCCATAGATTATACCTTTCCTGCTCATTGGCTGCTACACTGTCCTCTAGGTCTGAGTTTCGCTTCTCTGCTTCATTCATCGTACTTCACAAGCTTTCGTTTTCCTTCATCATTCCCTGGAGCTCTTCCTGAAGCTGTTTAAAAGGTTCCATTGCTTCTGCTGTCTTGGATTCTATCATCTCGCTGATCTCTCCTTTAATGATGTCTTTCACTGTGGACAGCATCCCTGTTTGGATCTCAGAGATGAGTTCTGATTTCCATTTTACTAGATCCACTTTAGTTACCATCTCCATGTGTCCTGGTTTTTGAGTTTCAATTTGCCATATTTCCCTTTTCCTTGAATTTCCCTGTGGTGGTGATCTTTGTGTCTGTTTTTTTCTGTATTTTCTCATTTCTACTCTTTCGTTGTTATTAATGCTCTTCTTTGCCTGATGACCGGCAATGTTTGTTGCAGGTCTCTTTCTATTATCTGGGGTCCTTTGGATGTAGCGCTTTCCTGGGGAGGTCCTTCTTGAATCTGTAATGACCCTTGAGGGTTCTCAGTTCTCATACATCATGAGAGGTATTTGAGCAGAATAATCACATCATGTTTGTTACCGTAATACAATAAATGCCAATATCAGTATTAAACACAGTAAATAAGACAAAAAAATTGCTAAATTCTATTCTGGAGACTTTGACCTTATGAGTTACCTTCATGCCTCTATGCCAGAATTTAGAATTAATCAGCAATGTGTATACAACATACAGTTCATAAATCTACCCCCTGAACCCTTTGGGGATAAGAGGTCACTGGGGAATCAGGTAGGTAGGGAGACAGGAGGAGAATGAAATAGGGTTAGCAGATTTAGGAAGATCACCTATACACTAGTACCTCATATATGCCAGAGGGTAATAAGGGATAAAAGGGCATATGTACAACAGTACCCATTGTATGATATAAGACCGTTGGAGACTTTTCACACCTTCTTATAATAGTACAGAAGAAGAAATAGGGCAGCCTAAGAATCTTTTACTTCTGGGTATTGCTTCTGACAGGAAGGTAGGAGAGGGTGTGGGGACAAGAGGTCAATAGAGGGATCTAGGTGTAGATGGCAAAATATAAGCTAGATTCCCCCCCCCTTTAATCTTGCCTGGTCTCTCAATGTGGCTCTAGGAACATGCCTCCTGTGGAGGGACACAGGATATGGCTCTGGCTCCCCTCGGACCTGGGTCCTCTCAATGCTTGTCCGGGATGGGATTGGGCCTGTGTGGAGGCCCTCAACCCTCCGTGGTGGTTATGGAGCCCAGGGTCCTTACCTGACTCCTCACTGCACAGCTCCAGGGTACAGTGGGCCGGTGGGCTGCCCTCAGTCCATCACCGCCAGAAATGGATGGCACCTGGTAACCTTGTCCATGCTGCTCCTGGGGTATAGTGGCCCAGTGGGTGGCCCTCTGTCCATTGGAAATGGATGGCACACCTGGTAGCCAAGCCTGCATTGCTCTCAGGGTACAGTGGGCCGGTGGGTGACCCTAGTTCTTGCTTTTTAAAGAAATGTTATTTGCGTGATTTCTCAAATTTACTATTAGTCATCATTTTTTTTTTTTTTTTTGAGAGAGGGTCTCATTATTTAGTTCAGGCTGGCCCTGAGCTCACTATGTAGTCCAGGCAAGCCTCAAACTCAGAAATCCTCCTGTCTCTGCCTCCCGAGTGCTGGGATTACAGGCATGAGCCACCACGCCCGGCAGTGTGTTATGTGGTATTGATTTCTGGCTGGCGTGAGTCACCACGCCCAGCATTGTATGTGGTTACCCAGATCAAACTCAGGACCTTGCACTTGCGAGGCAGGTGCTGGAACCACTGAGCTAAATCTCTGGCCCCATCATATTTTTATTTTAAAGTATACCTTTAAAATATTTCTTTATTTTCTTTAAAAATATTTCTTATGCTGTAATTATTTGTGCACTTCTATTTGAAATTTTGTTTTCTTAAGTCATCTCTCATATTGTAGATTTTGATCACTATTTCAAAATAAACATTTAATTTTGCACAGTTAGTTTTGTCTTGAATATACATTTGTCATTAAGTATTTCATTTCTTTTGATGTTTTTTACTCTGACTTTTTTATTCTAGGTCTAGGAACTTTGATCTCATTTACTCCAAATAATCTTATTCTTTGAATAAAATATCTAAAGAAATAAACTTTCTTTGGTAATCATGTTTGTTTTCATTGGGATATATACTGTTACATACTTATTCAGTTAACTATTTTCTTCTTTAAATAATAGGATTTTATTGAGTAATTTCAAGTAATATGCATTTTATTACAATTTCATTGAGTTATAAGTCACATATCACAACATTTAATTTTAAAGTATAAATTCACTGCCTTTGTACATTCATAGAATCATGAAATAGAGTTTGAACTATTCAATTTCTTAACATTTCAAGTACTTTCAGAAAATATTTCTCACCCATAACAAATGCTGCCTTATTTTTATCATCACTCACCTAGACCATGGTAATAGCTGACCTATTTTTTTATGGATTGGTCTGTTCTGGACATTTCTCATAGATGGGTCATAATGTATTATCTATTATGATTAGCTTCATTTTACTTTGCATAATCCTTCCCTATAGTGTATAAATATTGAATTTATTTTTATTCTTTTCAGTTGTCTGGTCATGTTATATTCATCAGTTGACAGACACTGACTTGGTTGTATTTTTCTAATATGATAAATAATGAAACAGTTCAAATTTTTGTTCTAATACATATTTTCACTTGAGGTAGAGGAATGAAAATTTTGGAACATAGAGAAGGTATCTTTTTAATTCTTTAAAAAATGGTCAAACTTTTCCAAAGTAATCTACGTATTTTACAAACCTACCACCAATGTTTCAATTTCTCCTCTTCCTCACCAGCATGCATATTTTGATTTTGGCCTCTTAGAGAGTGTTTTGTGTAACTGTGGCTTTAATATTCACTTTTGTAACTATCAATGATGTTGAACATTTTCCTATTTTCATACTGGTCTTTAGTATATTTTCTTTGGATCATAGTTTATTCAAATCCCTTTTCTACCTGAACCTCAACTTGCTTGATATAGTTAGCACCCTCTTTATCTATTAAATGTTCATATTTCTGAAATAAATTTATGCTTCTGGTTTTCCAGTTACTTCAGAGACTGCTCCTTCTCCTAATCTTTATTGCTCCTTTACTTGTATATGAGACTAGAATCTTCTTCTTTGTCTTTTCATCCCTCTGGTACTAGAAATTGAGTGCACGGATGATGCATGTAGGTAAATGTTCTACCACAGAGCTACATCTCCAACTGGCATTTTATTTTTAGATGAACTTCCATAGTTTTTGTGTGGTCTCTACATAATATTACTTAGTCCCACTTCATATAAATACTCTTTATATAAATATGAGCTCCAAATTTCTATCTTTAATCCTGACTTCTGGGCATTAATTTTAACTGTGTGCTTAATATTTCCCTTTGGATGGTTGATAAATAGCTCAGATGGGAGGTGAAAAAAAAACCCTTAATCTCTCCAGTCTATTAAAATATTTTGTCTTCCTTATCCGCTGTTTTAGGAAGTGGACTGACTGCTCATCCAGTTTCTCAAATTGAAAACCTGATATTCACTATGAATTTCTTTCCCTCATGAATCACATATAATTTAGTAGTAAGTCTTTGAGTTATATCCTATGTACTCCAAATTCACCAACTGTTCAACTCTCCATACTCCTTGTAAGTCAAGGTATCATAATTTCAAATAGAGATTCTTGTAATTAAATTCCTAAGTTGTTCCCTGGCACAGAGGACAAAAATGGCATTTTGAACATGTAGGTGCATCTTTTATTTCTCTTGCTTACAGTGGTGTTCTACCACCCTTAGAAAGAACTCTATTGTCTTACTATGCCTATAAAGCCCTATGTTATCTGTTATCAATGGCCCTCTTCCTATCTTTCAGTAGTGTTATTAACTGTTAGAAATACATTCCAAGACTCCAAGTGGATATTTGAAAACTGTTAACAGTACTAAACCCTATATATACTGTGTTTTCCTATAGAAAATATAAATTAACACATAATAAAGTTTTAAGTTATAATAAAACAACATATAAATTAGGCACATTAAGAGATGAGCAACAACAATAGTGAAATTGAACAATTATAGCAGAATACTGTAATCAAATTGTCAGGATCACCACTCTTGTGTAAAAGAATCATGTAAACCAGTAATATATAAAAGTGTATTTGGACTAGTGTAACATAAGAGGTACTTCAACAGTATCCAAAGAGGAGGTTAAGTATGGCAAGTCTCGTGACTACCAACACTGCTCATTCAGAAGGTTTTATATGATTGTTACCATAGCATGGAGCTTTGCTGAGGCTCTCAAGCAAGCTTCTCTGTTAGAAAAGTACTTCTGATCTGAGGGTCATTGTCAAATACACAAGTGGAAGTGTTCTGTCACAGTGGTGCATATTTGTGTATGTTCTGCACTATCAGTAGAAATTTGTACTAAACTCTTAAAACCTAATAGAGATGAATTATGCTTAAATCCAACAGACTTAGACAGATATTCTGAAATTTCTCAGCTGTTTCCCCTACACTGTGGCAAAAGATTTTGTGGAATGCAAATCCTTTAACTTGTGAAATGTGTCATGCTTTCCTTTATGTAACATCCAAGGTAATGTCCCTCCCTTCCCAATCATAAGGATTCCTCAGCCAAATTTCAAAGTTTCAAAGTTTTCAAAGTTCCTTTAATGATTATTTTCTTCATTAAATGCCTTTCTTCATCGACAATTAGACAAGCATAAATGCAGTGTCTTGACTATGCACTATCATTTGTTTTAAAGATTTTGCAGGAGTTAAAAATAAAAGGAATTTGTAAAAAATGTTAAAGTTAAATAGATGTGTTAATATGATAGTGACTAGTAAATTAAAAGTGAAAAGTAATAACTTCAAATTATTTCAAAAAAACAAAACTTCAAATTCAAAAGGGTTCACCTCAGGGAAACTATAAACTGCAAAATTTTTACTGTATATAAGACTGTACAATTTTTGTTTTTGTTTGTTTTGGTTTGATTTGGGGGGGGAACCAGGGATCAAACTTAGGACCTTGTGCTTGTGAGACAGAAACCAGAGATACTGAGCTCTGGCTTTAAATATTTATTTTAAGCTTGTAGTGTCCAGATTATTTATATTTTGAACAGCTTCAATATTTAAACATTGCAACAATCATTTCAAATGGTATTTTAACATTTTCAAATTCTTTGAGCACCCAATTCTAGAAGAAGAAGAAGAAGAAGAAGAAGAAGAAGAAGAAGAAGAAGAAGAAGAAGAAGAAGAAGAAGAAGAAGAAGAAGAAGAAGAAGGAGAAGAAGAAAAAGAATTCTTAGTATGATAACTAGGCAATGGTTCACTTCATTCCAAATGTCTAGCAATATCCTCCCTATTAATTATGTTTTAATAAAAGTTTCTAAGCAAATCAGAATTTTTATGTTTCAGAGTTATGATTTTTTCTGGCCTTCTAAAGGAAAGCTATGGTAAAGAGAACACACCTACCAGGAAGGAAAAAAAAAAATAAAATTCTCATCATATTCTTCTTTGTGGCTAGACTTATGCTAGAGAAAGAGTAAGAATGATGTTATTTATATTGTTAGTCAGATTTTTGTCACTGTGACCTGAAAAAGTCAAGTTACAAGAGATAAAGTTATTTTGCTACTTGATTTTGGTCCATGGTTGGATGGCTCCAAGGAAGAAACACATGGACCAAGCATCTGCCAGAGGAAAGCGGCTCAATTTGTGGTAGCCAGAAGCAGAGAGACAGGAAAAGAGCCAAAAAGTAAGGGCCAAGGAAAAGACAGTCTCTAAAGTCACATCCCTGTGGAACACCCAGAAGTCTGTGCTCACAATCTCTTAGTCACTAAACAAGCCAATCAAGTTGACAATCAAGATCAATCATCACATACTGAAACTGGTATTAGGGAAAATATTCATAATATTAATGAGCACCTGAAGTGTTGCTTACAGTCTTGAATTTTGTTGCTTCTATTTACTAGATTCTATTATTACCTTGGGCTCCTTCTGCCCATATTATCTTTCATTACTCAAAATCTTATGTTTCATTAATTCAGAGTTCTTCTTATTCTCTTGGTATCACCACAAGCATATCTAATACATATATTATTTAGCTACTTGATATGTTAACACACAAACACATATGCATGCATAAAAACACAGTTATGGACTTTATCCTAGATTCTTAACATAAAACTCCTACAACCTTGGGATTTCTCAAATGATAGGAATATTTTAAAAATTCCCTTGTCTTTATGCTTTTGAGGTGATTTATACAGGATTCCTACCTAGCTTATACAAAAAGGGATAATTTAGGATGGGAATGTGCAAACTCAGAGATAGGAATAATGTGATTAGAGTGCTTTGATCTACCTGGTCCTAGCCTGACTTTCTAGTAAGAAAAATAGCTGGATATTAGGCTTAATCAAATGGCCAATTATCTGATTGATAACAATGTAAAGAAGTTGCATACTCAATAAAACTCTTGCCACCCAGGCCCAGGTGAGATTATTGGTTAAGGGACACATTTCTTACTGAGAAGGAGGCATGTCCTGAACTATGGAGAGAAGATTTTAGGACTCTCCCAGTCTTTATGAGTCTTATTTTAGTTAGTTTTGATTTTGTCCTTTACCATACTATGCGCTTGTAAGTGTAGTGCTTTCCTGAGTTCTGTGAGACATTTTAGGGGAATTGTCAGAACTAAGGAAATTATGGGAACCACTAGATATGTAATCTTGGTGAGAAATGTAATTGTCCTAACTACTAGATACTGATGAACTCATATCATCTAAAATAAAAGGAATCTTGTAAACTATGCTCTCCAATTGTATCATCTGTGTTAACTGAATTACCCTTGTAATATCTCTGCATGTAGAGAATTATATGAATAATTTTTAGTTTCTAATTAATGGTACCAAAGAGCATTCTAAATCTTTTGACTTTTGTCCTTTACAATAGAACTAATAATATTACCAAAGGAGATTCTAAATTTTGAAACAGATTTAAATTATTTCTATTAAGGACATTTTTGTCTTGCACCACTATAAACAGAACAAATTCAGAGCTGGAAGTACTACTGTATTTTGCTCAAAGTAACACCTAGCCAAAAAATAATACTTAACATGATTTTTTACAGGATGCTCCTAATATAAGCCATACACCAAAAATACCAAATTTTTCAGATAATATATAAACAGATAAGTAAGCATAATAAGTGACATTATTTATTGACATTAATACTTTAAATAAAAATATAAAATATAATTATCGACTTCTAAATGCTTTATAGCTGCCTTTGGGTGAGAGGTAAACTCCTATGTAAGCAGATGAACTTGAGACTGACTGATGATTATCCAATCTGAGAACACATGAGTACATGAATAATACACCCACTTAATAATGAAAGGATGTGTTGCATCTAATGCGAATCTTTATAATTCAATACAAAATGTGTTACAACAGATAAATTTTCATATTAGTCTGAAAAAAGAAACATTTTCTGAATTTGAAGGCAGGTAGGTTTTTGTAGTATTTACATAGAACATAATTCCTCACCATCGTTTTTTGGTGCCACTTCTGTCTCATAAGTCTATAACTAACATACTAACATTTTACTATTAATTTTTTAAATTCATTTTTATCTTTATTGGTACACTGTATATACACATCATGATCACACTTAGTATTGGAAATTTGTACCAGTATATGACATGATTTAATTCTCATTTTTTCCCATTCCCCTACCCACCCCACAATCCCACCATAACCTAAATACATAAACTTTATCCCCCCCCCCTTTTTTTTGAGACAGTGTATTGCTTTGTAGT
>PVIC010050494.1:0-12848 GCA_004025085.1 Thryonomys swinderianus
TTTTTTTTTTTTTTTTTTTTTTTTGAGACAGGGTCTTGCTTTGTAGTTCAGGCTGGCTCTGAGCTCACTATGTAGCCCAGGCAAGCCTCGAACTCAGCAATCCTCCTGTCTCTGCCTCCCGAGTGCTGGGATTATAGGCGTGAGCCACCACACCCCGGCACTGTGGTATGTGGTATTGATTGTTGGTGGGCATGAGTCTCCATGCCCAGCATTGTATGTGGTTACCGGGGATCGAACTCAGGACCTTGTGCTTGCAAGGCAGGCGCTGGAACCACTGAGCTAACCCTCCGGCCCAAGGACATTGATAATTCTTAAAGATAGACTAAATACAATTTGCATAAAGAGGAGTATTTTGGGGACCAGGGATGAGACATTATCGTTTATATCCAGTTGTCTCCCTAAAGCTTTATGTGATCATAGGTGGGACCTTTGTAAGGTGGTTGGATTTTGGGGGTGGTATAGCTGACTTGATATCATTATGTAGGGTCTGGTTGGTAGAGGTGAGGTACGGGGGGACCTGGTTCAACCCCTGATGCTCTCTATTTCCTGGATGCCATGCCCATGTGCCATGCTGTCCTGCCTTCAGGCCACCAATAATGAACTGAAACTTCTAGGAGGATGTCATTATATCTCAGCAATGACAAAGTTACTAAAACTCATATTTAAAGGATGTGAATGAAAGATATTTAAGGGCCGAGGATTTAGTTCAGTGGTACCACATCTACCTTGTAAGCACAAGGTCCTAAGTGTGATCCCCCATACCAAAAAAAAAGAAAGAAACAAAGATACTTGAAATAAGCTTGGATTCATGGAAGTTAGAAGAAAGACTTAGAAAAACAAGAAGCTAATGAAGTTATAAGGCTTTCATACACTCTGACACTTATGAATTAGAGATTTAATCAAAATGAGCTTACTATGGCTGCTCATGGTGGCACATGCCTGTAATCTCAGCATTTGGAAGGCTGGGGCAGGAGGATCACTGTGAAGCCAAGGCTACCCTGGGCTACACAGTGAGTTCAAGGCCAGCCTGAACTATATAGTAAGACCCTGTTTCAAATAAATAAGAATGAGCTCACTAAAGTACGATTACATCAAACCAAGACAAAGGAAATGAATCTTTTCTGTTAGGGCCAAGGATTTAGCTCAGTGGCAAAAACCTGAGTTCAATGCCTGCTACCAAAACAAAACAAAACATTTTCTCTAGAAAATAGAGAGTAAGGGGCTGGAGATTTAGCTCAGTGGTTCCAGTGCCTGCTTCGCAAGCGCAAGGTCCTGAGTTCAATCCCAGTAACCACATACAATGCTGGGCATGGTGACTCACGCCCACCAGCAAGCAATACCACATACCACAGTGCCGGGCGTGGTGGCTCACGCCTGTAATCCCAGCACTCGGGAGGCAGAGACAGGAGGATTGCTGAGTTCGAGGCTTGCCTGGGCTACATAATGAGCTCAGAGCCAGCCTGAACTACAAAGCGAGACCCTGTCTCAAAAAAAAAAAAAAAGAAAGAAAGAAAGAAAGAAAATAGAGAGTATGTGTGGGAGATGTGACTACTTCTACATAAGCACACTTGAACCCTATCCATAAGTCTTTGTTCTTAATTATTAGAGAATTTCAAGTAGTTCTTGTGTGCTTAAGTACTATCACTTCTTAAGCTAGCCAGTAATAAAATACACACTCTGGGATCCAAGTAGCTTCAAAATTGGGGCAGGTAGCTCACTCTTCAGTTACCTCTTGAAGCTCTGAGAGCTGAGTCTGTCAGGTTTTCTATAATGAAGGATTAAGCTCAGAGGCTGTGAGAAATGGAAACGAAGGGGTGAATGTACACTTTTCTCTCTCACCCAGATTAGCCGTGTTTCTTCCCAACTGTCAACTTTCAACTTCTGAGAATAGAGAACCCAAAAACAGAGGGAATTAAAAACAATTCTACTGGGCTTGAGAATTACCATATGCTTTACATTCTCCAAACTTTTATTATTTACTTTCACAATTAACATTTTGCTTAGAACGGTAAACTTAGGCTGGGCATGGTGATGTACACCTGTAATCCCAGGAACACTTAGAATCCCCGCACTCAGAGGTAAGGCTGAAGAATGAGGATTGCAAGTTCGAGCCCAGCTTGGACAATTTAGTAACTTAGTGAGAACTTGTCTCAGAAAAGTGGGAGGAAGGGAGGATATAACTCAACGGGAAGGTCCTCCGTTCAATCCCTAATTCCTAAAAGGAAGAAAAAAAATCTCTCTTTCTGAACTCTATATCCCAATCTGGCTTCGAAATTGTGACCCTCCAACTTCAGGTTCTCAAGTAATTAGGATTACAGCACACACCACACCCCTCACCTAACCTAGAAGAGTTTGTAGTCTGGTGTTTCTTTTTGCCCCCAGTTTTGTTTTGTTTTGAGACAGAGTCTTACCATGTAGTTCAAGCCATCTTTAAACTTGGCATTGATGTGGGGAGCAATCCTGCTTCAGCCTCCCAAGTGCTGAAGAGTATAGGCATGTGCAATCATCCCTGACCCAACACAGGTTATAATGCAGGAGGATTGCAAGTTTGAGGGCAGCCTGGGTTGCATAACAACTTTGAGGCTGGCATGGACTACACAGCAAGACCCAGTCTCAAAAAGCATGCATACATCCAAACTGATGTGTGGGATTAGGGGTGTATCCCAGTGGTGGAATGGTTGCCTCACATCCATGGGCCCCTGGGTTCCATCCCCAACATTGTGACAATTAATTTTACACTTGATCTTAGCTAAAAGGCCGACAAGCGATGTGACAATTAATTTTAAAAACTGTGTGGGGCCGGGCATGGTGGCTCACACCTGTCATCCCAGCACTCAGGAGACAGACGCAGGAGGATTGCTGAGTTCAAGGCTTGCTTGGGCTACATAGTGAGCTCAGGGCCAGCTTGAACTACAAACCGACACCCTATCTCAAAAAAAAAAAACAACCAAAAAACAACTGCGGAACAGTACTGCCAGGGACTGGGCAGGTGTCAGTGAGCCAACAGTAATGAGGTTACCTGGATGACGAATTTACCTGCATATAATTGAAAGGTGACTACACAGATCTTACAGTCTTTCCTGAGACTATTGCTTTGGTGTTTGTAAAAAGGTTTTGACCCTTAGGGTTTCTTTTGTGCTTGTTGATGGGTAGCTTTCTGCAAAAAGGGGAATGGACATTTCTAGTCTCTGGGGAACTACTTAACCTTCCATTGACCAGAGGCCACGTAACACAGAGAATGCCTGAGGGTCTCCTAAGAATGTCCTGAAGTAAAAATCCAGAAGGAAGTCAGATGAGCACCCAAAGTGTCTTGCTGCCACAGAAAGAACAGAGCGCTTTTATCTACAAAGAAAACTTAAGTCATTTAGTTTTGTCTATTGAAAAGTATCTTGTTCTGTTTTTGTTTCAGGGGTTGAACACAATGCCTTCCCATTGATCTACATTCTGTTGAAATAACCACATTTATAGTGATAATTAAAAACTCACCCACTGGGGCCGGAGGGTTAGCTCAGTGGTTCCGGCGCCTGCCTCGCAAGCGCCAGGTCCTGGGTTCGATCCCCGGTAACCACATATAATGCTGGGCGTGGAGACACGCCCACCAACAATCAACACCGCATACTACAATGCCAGACATGGTGGCTCACGCCTGTAATCCCAGCACTCGGGAGGCAGAGACGGGAGGATTGCTGAGTTCGCGGCGGCTTGCCTGGGCACCATAGTTTGCTCAGGGCCAGCCTGAACTACAAAGCGAGACCCTGTCTTAAAAAGCAAAAAAAACCTCACCCACTGGACTGGAGATAAATTCAGTGGTAGAGCAATTGTGTAGCTCATGCTGGGTCCTGGGTTCAATCCTCAGCCTTACAAAAAGCAAAAACCTCACCTTTTTGGGACCACAGGTAAAACTAAAGTATACACTACACTTCTTTCTAGTGTTGGATTTTTCACATGCTTTACAGATGAACACACTGCAAAGCACAATCTCTGTTCACATGCATGCCACAGGGAATGATCTTCGAATACTCCCCATATTCCTGAGTCAGGTTAATCCTTGATTTATAATACAGCAAGAAATGAAAACTGTAAGCCCAGAATCCTGGCCTGTTTGGATCATTCTTCTGTGCCCCAGGTTCTTATGTGATGACTGATTCATTGTGTGTTTAAAATACTAAGAAATAGCCAGGCGTTGTGGCTCATGCCTGTAACCCCAGCACTCTGGAGGCACAGGCAGGAGGATTGCTGTGAATTTGAGGCTAGCCAGGGCTACATAGTGAGTTCAGGGGTGGCCTGAACTATGAAGCAAGACCCTATATCATAAAAATAATTAAGACAGTGGGGCCGGGAATTTAGCTCACCAGTTCCAGCATCTGCCTTGTAAGTGCAAGGTCCTAAGTTTGATCCACAGTAACTGCATACCACAGTGCCGGGCATAGTGATTCACACCTGCAATCCCAGCACTCTGGAGGCACAGGCAGGGGGATTGGTGTAAATTAGTCTTGCCTGGGCTACATAATGAGCTCAGGGCCGGTCTGAACTACAAAGCAAAACCCTGTCTCCAAAAAAAAAAAAAAAATAGTGGCAGTTCATGCTGGTAAATCCAGCACTCTGGCAGGTGAGGCAGTAGGACTACAAGTTTGAGCCCATTGTGGGCAATTTAGTTAATTTAGGCTAAGGATTTAGCGCAAGTGGTACTATACCTTAGAAGCACAAGGGCCCAGGTTTGATTCCCAGTGTTGGACTGTCAACTATTAAAAACGAAGTACCAGGGGCTGGAGAGTTAGCTCAGTGGTTCCGGCGCCTGCCTCGCAAGCGCAAGGTCCTGAGTTCGATCCCCGGTAACCACATATAATGCTGGGCGTGGAGACAAGCCCACCGATAATCAATACGCATACCACAATGCCGGACGTGGTGGCTCATGCCTGTAATCCCAGCACTCGGGAGGCAGAGACAGGGGGATTGCTGAGTTCGCGGCGGCTTGCCTGGGCACCATAGTGAGCTCAGGGCTAGCCTGAACTACAAAGCGAGACCCTGACTCAAAAAGCAAAAAAAAAAAAAAAAAAACGAAGTACCAAAAAAAAGAAAAAAAAGAAAAACAATTTAGTGAATTCAGAGTCCCTGTCTCAAAATTTTTAAAGAAAAAAAATGTTCAGTACTGGAAATTAAACTCAAGGACTTGCACTTGCTAGGCAGGTACTGTGTCAAAATAAATAAAAAGTTTTTTAAAAAGATGTGGATGTAGCTCAGGTCACAGGTGGCTGGATTCCACCCCAGTACCAGAGTAGAGCAGAACAGAACAGAACAGAACAGAACAGAACAGAACAGAACAGAACAGAACAGAACAGAACAGAACAATGGGGTGAATGAGTAAAGGACTAAAGTAGTTAGATAATATATAATGGTTAGAGAAGGGTGAAGAGCAGGTTCATGCTTGAGGGAAGGAAGAATTCATACTGAAGAAGCTAATAGACACCAGGTAGGTGGAAATTTCTGGTAGACACTTAATGTGGAGCTGGAGTGTATTGTCCAGGCTGGTGATTGTAGGTTAGGAATATTTTCGTGGAGGTCATAGTGAAATTGACAGGTTGGATAAAAGTTATTTGGGGAGAGTAGGGCCAAGTATGGGAATTTTCAGATTGGTGTCAATCTGTCTCTTGCTGTTAAGCAACAGTAGGAAAAGATAGTACTGCTATTGCAATTTTTTTTATCAATAAAGGCCTGAGGGTATATAGTTCAGTGGTTAAACAGTAGTATGAGCAAGGCTCTGGATTTAATCCCCAACACTGACAGAAAAATAAAGAACACTAAAGACATAATATAGATAATAGACAAATGCTTTTCCTGTTATCATCTACAGCCTTTTATGTTTTTAAATTAAAAAAAAATTTTTTTTGAGATGGTTTCACTACACAGTTCAGGCTGGTCTGGAGTTCACTATATACCCCAGGCTGGCCTGAGATTCCCAGTGATCATCCTGCTTCAGCCTACCGAGTGCTGAAAGATCACAGGCTCACAAGCATGTGCTACCATGCCTGGCAATTTTTTTTGAGACAGGGTCTCATTAAATTGGTATGTTGCCCAGGCTGGGCTTCAACTTCAGTCCTTCTGCCTTGGGCTTCCAGAGCACTGGGATTATAGGTATTTGCCACCCTGCTCGGCTTCCTGCAGCTTTTTAAACTTAAATCCATAAACTTATGTGGGTTTTAAGTTTATTTCTCCTTTATGATCCTATTTATCTGACCTCTTCCTTTGTTGCTGCTGATGAGACAGAGTTTTACTACAACTGTGTAGGCCCATCTGGCCTTGAACTTACTGTGTAGCCCAGGCTGACCTTCTGATCTTGAACTTTCCCTCCCTCTCTCCCTCCCTCCCTCCCTCCCTCCCTCCCTCTCTCTCTCTCTCTCTCTGTTTGTCTCTCTCTCTCTTGCTTTCTTCCTTTTTATTTTATTTATTCTCTTGCTTCTGCTTTTTTAATGCTGGGAGTATAGATTGTGCCACAACATCGTTTAGCTGATTGATTTTTTTTTCTTTTGTTTGTAGTAATGGAGACTGGGGCAGGACCTTCTATATCCCCAGCCCTTTTTTCATTTATTTGTTTTTTAATTCTGAGACAGGGTCTCACTGTGTTGCCCAGGCTGGGCTTGAACTCACAGTCCTCTTCCTCAACCTTCAAGAGTTCTCAGATGATACAGGCTTATAGCCCTGTACTCAGTTTAGCTGACTATTTTGTGCACCTGTTTCCCTCTCGGAACATGGATGGAGGAGGGTGGAGTGGGGTTTGGTGTCTCCGCTCTCAGGTTCCCTGGTGGCTGCCTAGGAGTTTACTGTCCTGACAACTTGCTGAGCTGGGGAATAGCATTTCTTCTCCCTGCCCTGCTTCTGTTTTTGTTCTCCGTGGAAAGACAGAATCTGTCAACATGTTATGGAGTCAGTGTAGGTTCTGTTCATAAGAAAACTAAATTGACCTTCTGGATCATTGAGAGCCAGGCCCCAGAGCATTAATTAAATCTATAGTTTGTTAAACTCCATGCCGATTTCTTTCCTTTGGTTCCTGTTTTTCAGTGGGAACAGAAATACAGGGAAAGAAACTTCCTCATACCTTTCTGAAAGTGTTAGTGTTACCATTTTAGACTCTTACGTTGCAGTCTGTTAGTGAGGAATTTTAAGTGTGTGTAGTTCCTTGGCTGTGAAAGTGCATCTCAGAAGCTCTGAAGCATGTTTGTCCCATGTTCGGCGCTGCTGCTGAGGTGCCTTTGCTATGTGGGTCCAGTTAGATGTTGTTTGTCCATCTGGCACACTGGCTCCGTTCTGGAACTCAAGGGACCTGAAGAAAGGCTGGAAGGCGGTAGGATACATTTACCTAGGGCTCGGAATGTAGCTCAGTGGCCCTGTGCCTGTCTGGCAGCTCAGGGTACTGGGTTCGATTCCCAGAACCAAAAAAAACATACTTACCTAATTTTTGGTATATGACTCTTGCTAGAGGCCACACAAAAGCATTCTTATTTCCCAACAGGTTCCTGGTTTCTGCAAAACAAAAAATTGGTCTTTATACTTCACTCATTTTTTGGTTGGGGGTTATATTGAGGGTGCTGCTCAGGCAAAGCACAAGCTCTACTACTGAGTTACC
The DNA here is from genome assembly GCA_004025085.1 of Thryonomys swinderianus. Classification (NCBI taxonomy): domain Eukaryota; kingdom Metazoa; phylum Chordata; class Mammalia; order Rodentia; family Thryonomyidae; genus Thryonomys; species Thryonomys swinderianus. The sequence continues at coordinate 7,622 of PVIC010050494.1, forward strand.
TCACACCCCATATATATACATATTTTTTTCTTTTTAAAATTTTATCTCTTTTACCAGGCTTTTGTGTTACAAGATCCCTTTGCAGATGTGAGGATGATCTGGCTGCAATATCTGTCACCTCATTGATTGCTAGGGTAGATTGAGCTGGTCTGGCTGGCTGGGGAGTGTTCTCTTCCTCCCTCACCGTTCCGTGTGCGTCCCCCCCAAAGCTGTGTGCTCAGTGGAAGAGGATGAACACCCTGACAGAGGAGAACCATTTTCTCAGGAGTGTATGAGTAGCTGCACTTTCCTGCTAGAACCTCCAAACAAGGTCTGAAGATCCTTTTGCAACTGGTTATTAAGTCATGGCACCCTAACTTAGGGGGATGTTTCATAATATCACTTAGAGTAGTTTGTACTCTTCAGGTAGTTTACAGTCAAGATGTTTAGCTGGGCACAGTGGCATGTGCTTGCAATCGCAGCACTCAGGAGCTGAGCTATGAGGTTTATGAATTTGAAACCAACCTGGGCTGGTTCAACACTGTGGCTTAAGCTACATAGTGAAACTCTGCTTTTAAAAATGGTTACACATACCTGTAGTCTCAGCCAGCTAGGAGTCTGAGGTGGAAAGCTTGTCATGAGAGGCCAGCCTGGGATACACAGTGAGTTCAAGCCCAAGAACTACACAGATCCTGTCTTAAAAAAAAAAAAAATCTTAGCAGAGGTACCAGTGTGGACCAGAGACTCAGAGCAAGACTGAAGAAGTCAGGTGTAGTAATTGCCAGACTTTGCCCTGAGCTACATGATAAGTGCCCCACCCCCACCTTGGGTTTTTTTTGAGACAGTATCTCACTATGTGGTTCAGGCTGGATTTAAATTCACTGTATACCCCAGGGTGGCCATGAACTCAGTGATCCTCCTGTCTCAGCCTCCCAAGTGGTAGGATTACAGGCATGTGTTACCATATCCAGGCATAACCCTTTTTATTTTTTATTTGAGACAGGGTGTCAGTAAATTGCCCAGGCAGGACTGAAACTTGGCTGTCCTTTTGCTTTCGCCTCCTTCAGTGGTGGGATTCAGGTCTGTACTATATAGGAATCTCTTAATTATATTTATAAATATATCCCAAGTCCCTGTTATATACAGTTTTGATTAGTTTAATATGTGTCTTAGTTTATTAATTAATTATGCTGGAAAAAGATCTGAAATGAAAGGCAGGGTGTAGTGGTGCACTGCTGTAATCCCAGCCCTCAGGAGGTTAAGAGAGGAGGATCTCTACAAATTTGAGGCCAGCCTGGGTTACACAGTAAGTTTAAGCCCACCCTCAACTACATTGTAGACCCTGTTTAAAAAATATATATATAAATTTATTGGGTACCGCTAAATATCAGGCCTTGTTTTAGTACTAAAGATAAAGGTATAATTGAACAAAATAAACAAAAAGAACAACCCCTCCAAGGAGCATACTTTCTAGTTTGGATCATGTGGGGTGACAAACAATAGAATCATAGGGCCAGAGATTTAGCTCAGTGGTTCTGGCACCTGCCTAGCAAGCACAAGGTCCCTGGTTTGATGCCGGTCTCCGTGAGAATGGTTTAGCAACATGTTAATTGTCTTGACAAATACCAGGTAGCTGAGTGCAGCGTTGGTGGTATAGTGGTGAGCATAGCTGCCTTCCAGGTAGCTGAAGCTTAGTTATTTGTAGTATGATTTATAAAAATAAATGTACAGTTTTCAATCACAAAACTGAACTCAGAGCATCGTAAGAGTTGCATAATTGCTGTTTGAAGTTCTAAACATTTTGCATTGGAGGTGGATACCGGGGATTGAGCCCAGGCCTTCACACTGAACGACACTCCTAGCCCTGTTTTATTTTTTATTTTGAGACAGTTCTCACTAAGCTACCCACCCTAGGCTAAAACTTGTCATTCTCCTGCCTCAGCTCCCCAGAGTGCTGGTATTACAGGCCTGCACCACACTTGGCTAAATTTTTACTTTTTCCTACTGCTTCTTTGAACCCGTCTGTACTGAAGAAATGCTTGGGTAGAAGTTTGGATTGTTCTGGAGAAAGGGCAGTATTAGCCAATTACAGGCTGGCTCTGTGTGTGTGCATATGTGCATGTGTTTGTGGGTGTGCTGGGGAATGATCCTGGGCTTTCTGCAAGCTTGTGCTTCACCCCTGAGCTCCACCCCCAACCACTTTTGTTTTTCTTTAGCAAACTACCTTTTTCATTGACACTGGGAGATTTTTGCTTTTTTTTTTCCTTCTTCATAGACTACCAATGTCAGTCTTTCTATGATAATTTCAGCTCTAGGGTGTGGACAGTACCTTTCTCACATAGAACTCAAAGTGCATTAAAGATACTGTTTATCATTTATCACTTTCAGTAGGGCTGATTTATATCCTGCTGGATGCTGTCATGGTACTTGCCCCTTCCTTTATAGCACTTATCTCAAATTGTCAGAACATGCTTGTGTGGTCTTTTCATTGTTTAGTCCTGCTAGACTAGACAATCTGTCTGAACAAAAGCTGTAACTCGTTTGCTCACCAAACTATCCTGTGGTTTGTCTAGTGCTGGCCCCTAACAGATATTTAATAAATGTATGTTCGTGAGACTATTTGTGTGTTATTACATGTAAATAACTGAAACAGCCTTTAATTAGCTCAGCTAAAGTCACAGTCTATTTTAAAAAGAGATTGAAGGCCTATCTCGTATACTTTGGACCCTGACATCAGCCTTGGTTACAGAGCTTTATTTTACTTTTTTTTTTGACAGGATCTCACTTTGTAATTCAGCTGGTCCTGAGTTCACTATGTAGCCCAGGTTAGCCTTAAACTCCCAGCACTCCTCCTGCCTCTGTTTCCCAAGTGCTGGGATTACAGGAGTGAGTCACCATCCCTGGCATTGTGGTGTGTGGTACTGGGGGTCACACTCAGGACTTTTCACTTGCAAGGCAGATGCCAGAACCACTGAGCTAAATCCCTGGCCTATTTTAACTAATTTTTTGTGTGAGTGGTAGTGGGAGTTGAACCTAGGGCCTTACTCATGGTAGGCAAGAATGAACCACTGAGCTACATTCCCACCCCAAGATATTTTAAAATTAGAATCCAGTTATTTAAGAATTCATCCAGGTGGGTGTAGTGATGTACATCTGTAATCCTAGCACTCCAGAGGCTGAGGAAGAGGAAGGAGGATTGCTATGAGTTCAAGAACTTCCTCAACCACATAATGAGATCCTGTTTCAAAAAATTAAAATAAATAAACCATCAATAGAAAAATCTTAACTTCCAAGCAAACCTTTAGGTTAGGTTGTTTTTTTGTTTTGCTTTGTTTTGTTTTGTTTTGAGACAGTCTCGCTTTGTAGTTAAGGCTGCTCCTGAGTTCACTATATAGCCCAGGCAAGCCTCGAACTCAGCAATCCTCCTACCTCTGTTTCCTGAGTGTGGTATTCCAGGCAAGAGCCACCACACCCGGCACTGTGGTGTGTGGTACTGATTGCTGATGGGCATGAGTCACCACGCCTGGTACTGTTATATGTGGTTGCCGGGGATCAAACCAGGGACCTTGCACTTGCTAGGCAGGCGCTGGCACCACTGAGCTTAAATCTCTAGCTGCTTGTTTTCAGTTTTTTTTGATGTTGTAGTTTTTAGGGGTTTTGTTTTTGTTTTTGTTTTGAGACAGGGTCTCGCTTTGTAGTTCAGGCTGGCCCTGAGCTCACTATGTAGCCCAGGCAAGCCTCCAACTCAGCAATCCTCCTGCCTCTGCACTGTGGTATGTGGTATTGATTGCTGGTGGGCGTGAGTTGCCACGCCCAGCATTATATGTGGTTACTGGGATTGAACTCGGGGCCTTGCGCTTGCGACGCTGGCGCTGGAACCACTGAGCTAAATCTCTGGCCCTGTTCTTAGTTTTTTTGAGACAGGGTCTCATTTTGTAGTTCAGGCTGGACCTAAACTGACCATATAGCCCAGGCTGCCTCGAACTCGTAGCTATCCTCCTGCCTCTGGGATTATAGGTGTGAGCCACCACAGCTGGCAGTTTGTTTTTTGAGACAAGATCTCACTATGTAGTTCAGGCTGGCCTTCAACTCATTATGTAGTTTAGGCTGGCATCCACCTCACTGGAATCCTACTGCCTTAGCTTCCTGAGTGCTGGGACTATAGGCATGCACCACTACTCCTGGCTCCAAGCGGATCTCTTGACTTGTCCATAGGGTTATGACAAAATGTGGTGGCACCTCAGAGGAGGTGGGATTGGCCAGAGGGTGCAGAGCTCTGGCAGCTGCTCTTGTAGGAAGCTGCAGGTCTGGCACTCACTCTGTGTTGGAGACAAGAAACATCACTGAATGAAGACTTCACCCTTCTGATGTGCCGTGCCTAACTGCCCAGCCACAAACAGACACACCATTTCCATACTTAACAGCCATAATTAAGTTTGCTTACTTAGTGGTAGAGGAGATCTCTCTTTGAACCCTTTATTTTAGTATGAGTTGTTCTCAAATGACATCTTTTTTTTCCTTTGGTGATACTAGGGATTGAACACATTGAACTACATCTCCAGGCGTGTGTGTGTGTATGTGTGTGTGAGAGAGATACAGAGATGGACACAGACAGACACAGAGAGGCTCTCACTGTGTACTTGAGGCTAGCCTCAAACTCCTAATCCTCTTGTCTCGACCTCCAGAGTGCTGGGGTTATATAGCCATGTGCCACTACACCCTGTGAAAAGTGTTGTCTTTATGTAGCCTTAGCAAGTGCTGAACCAGCTAGATCACTGAGACTTAATCTGATGCTACTTCTTTAGAAAATTTGTGCTCTTGGTCCCAACTATTGTCTCTAAATTGATAATATTCCCCCAAATTAAGCTTATAGGATTTTTCTTGTTTTAAAGAAAAGCATTTTAGTTCATATATAACCATTTAGTTTGATTATAAGCCTGAATTTGCAAAGTTTGAATGGGGTTTTAAGTGTTCTATGCCCATAAACATAACTACTTGTAATGATTAAAAATTGAAGCATAGGGGCCAGAGATTAAGCTCAGTGGTTCTGGCGCCTGCCTCGCAAGCGCAAGGACCTGAGTTCGATCCCCAGTTACCACATATAATGCTGGGCGTGGTGGCTCACGCCTGTAATCCCAGCACTCGGGAGGCAGAGACAGGAGGATTGCTGAGTTTGCGGCGGCTTGCCTGGGCACCATAGTGAGCTCAGGGCCAGCCTGAACTACAAAGCGAGACCCTGTCTCCAAAA
>PVIC010050495.1:0-12786 GCA_004025085.1 Thryonomys swinderianus
TGGCTTAGGCAGAGACTTTATGAATAAAACCTCCCTAGCACAAGAACTAGCAGAAAGAATCAACAAATGGAATCTCATTCTACTGAAAAGCTTCTGCACAGCAAAAGAAGTCACTGGCACTTCTAAAAGAAACCAACAACATGGGAAAAATCTTTACTAGCTGTTTATCAGACAAAGTGCTATTATCTACAATATATAAAGAACTCAAACAGATCAGCCTCCCCAAGTTTAAAGACCCAATTCAAAATGGGCATCTGAAATGAACAGACACTTCTCAGAGGCAGAAGTCAGCAGCCAAGAAGCATATGAAGAAATGTTCAACATCACTGGTCATTCGAGAGATGCAGATGAAAACAACACTGAGATTTCATCTCACGCCACAAAGAATGGCCGCTATCACAAAATCAACCAACAATAAATGCTGGCGTGGCTGTGGGGAGAAAGGAACCCTTCTCCGCTGTTGGTGGGACTGCAGACTTGTGCAACCATTGTTGAGATCCGTGTGGAGATTTTTCAGAAAACTAGGACTAGGGTTCCCATTTGACTCTGCTATTCCCCTGCTAGGAATATACCGAAAACAGTTTTAAAAATCACATTGGAAAGACAGGTGTACACCCTTGTTCATAGCAGCTCAGTTCATGATAGCTCAATCTTGGAAAAAACCCAAATGTCCATCAACTGGAGAGTGGATAAGAAGATGTGGTTTTTTAAATAAAATAGAGTATTACTCTGCCATAAAGAATGACAAGATCAATCCATTTACGTGCAAATGGAGATCCCTGGAGGATATACTAGTAAGTGAAATCAATAGATAACAGATAGGCAAATTCCAGATCTTCTCTTTGACATGAACACCTGTAGATGCAAATGAGCTCTAGAAAGTATGACAGCTTTTATAGAGTGGGAAATTTCCATAGGAAATTTGGTGTGGGAATGTAATGAGGGGAAGGAATAAATATGATACCAAAAGAAAATAACAGAGCATGTATAAAGGGGGTGAGGAGGTGTGGGTGGGTAGGGATATGGGTAAAAATGAGAATTAACTTTTGTCATATACTGGTACAAATTCCCCGATGTTATATGTGATTTTGATGTGTATATAAATTGTACGAATAAAGAATTCAATTTAAAAAATCTTTGCAAAAAGTTCTATTTAATTCTTCCCTCCATGCCCCTCATGCTGGATAAACTCATGTTAATAAATCAAATGGAACCTGAAGCAGAAAGGACCCCTCGACTTTCTAGTCTACTTCTCTCATGTAATAGATAGTATGACTTAGGGAAAAGGTTTGCCAGCAGCCTTTAGCAAGTTTTTGACAGAGTCACAGAATTTGTCATGTGGGTATAGAGTCCCAAATTTTCCCACTATACCCTGCTCATCATACAACCTGGTCCTGTGCTAACTACAGGGCACAAGATAGCATTGTTGTTTTTCAGAATTAAGCTCTAAGTAGATTAATATGGAGATAGAAGAATTTGGTTTTTCTGTACATTTTCCTCACTGATTTTGAAGGACAGTAATAAGTGTACCAAGTATTTCAGTTACCTGACTTATTAAACCATAAATAACAGAACCCTTCTGAATGTTTGGGAAGCACCCACACCTAGCTTCTTGGGGAAACTGAAGCCTTCATTAGGGAAATCTAGTGGTATTCTACCAGTAGAGGCAAGACTCTGCTTGAAAGAAACACATGGCACACCATGAGATACATTTAAGAAGTACTATGGAAAATAGTGTGAGGTCCTGAAACCAGAAGCGGAATGCGTTATGGAGGGAAAGATGTATCTTCACACCTATTCATATTTCAGACTGTACTCCTTGTCTTCCTTCACTCAGAAGTGTTCACACACTCTTGTGGACATGACCCTGTCTCAGTTCACCAGGGAAAGATGATATGTTTGGTGTAGTTGTCAGGTCTCTTTCTTCTCTCTCCCCTACTCTTGCACCCACCCCATGGGGTCTGTTTTTAGTTCAGTACATGTTCATTGAGCATCCTGAGAGGTCCAGGCACTGAGCCAGAGACTTGGAATAAGAAAGAGATGAATATGGGATATTCACTTGCTCTACTGCATCAGAACCTAAAGGATTACAAGATAACTCATTGTTTTACAAAATCATTATTTAAATGTTCCCTCTTCATTTAAAAAATAAAATTGAAAAGAGCAAAATTGGCAAGTTTTGCTTATTAACAAATTGCTGAGTAGCCAGATGAGAGAAGAGATGACACAAAGAATCAACCAAAGCTTCCAATACTAGCTAATATTTGAATTTAAGTAAAGAGGATAAGTAAGAATTTTGGGAACTAAGAGATCATTTATACCCTCTCTGCTGGTTGAGGGAAGTTATTTATGACAAACGAAATAGTGCACAAAAATGTTCCATTTGTGTAGCGCCAGTATGGTGTAATCATCACTATCAGCTCACCCACTGCTCCTGGCAGAAATTGTTAATCAGACATGTTCTTTCCCAGTGAAACCAGATGCATTTTACAGTCCTTCTAAACACAGTATTCCAAGTAGCTACTTGCAGGCAATTTGAATTCATGGAGTGACACATATTTGCCTTCCTTCATGCCCTACGTTTCAGCTCAGGGAGGAGTTGGGAGTTTTTGGAGGCATTTTGTTAGTTTGTATTCTTATGGTCTACTTTTGTTTGTTTATTTTGTGTTGAGGTTTGTGAGTTTATTGTAATGGAAATTTTTTTTGTAGCAGAGACCTCTTTAGTTAATGTCTATTTTTCTGTGGTGTCTTTTGAGTGTGGCTAACTCCTAGCTTTTGCCTCTGTCCTCGGATTCAGCCACCTCCATTCAGCTGAGATGGAAGTGGCAGCATGTTTGGCCTAGTACTACTCAGTTCTCCCAGAATAAGCTACAGGATTGTCAGTGACCTCATAGCAAACTGGCATGTCAAGAAAACAAATGAATAGCACTAGCTATGTTACCTTGGACATAGTGATAACATCAGCAACACTTGTTGCATTAAATATAATGCTGACAAACACTAAGGACCAATAAAGTACCTCTTGTCTATAGATAAAAGTCTATAATTATAGTATAAGCACTAAGATAAACCATATATTGACCTACAGTAAATATCTACTAAATAGAGGAACGTTACCTCTGTTACAATAGAGCAGTATTCAACAGCATTATACTAATAATGCTGAGGGAGTGAGAAACCCGAGAATGAAAACAGCAAAACTTGAAAAATAAGATACGAAAGGGGGAGAGAAAATTAAGATAGGGGATTCTATTGAAGAATAAAAGGTAGGGCCTAAGATTTAGCTCAGTGGTTCCAGCGCCTTCCTCGCAAGCGAAAGGTCCTGAGTTCGATCCTGGTAACCACATACAGTGCTGGGCATGGTGACTCACGCCCACCAGCGATCAACCAGCAATCAGCACCACATACCACAGTACCACAGTGCCGGGCATGGTAGCTCATGCCTGCAATCCCAGCACTCGGGAGGCAGAGGCAGGAGGATTGCTGAGTTTGAGGCCTGCCTGGGCACCATAATGAACTCAGGGCCAGCCTGAACTGCAAAGCGAGACCCTGTCTCAAAAAAAAAAAAAAAAAAAAAAAAAAAAAAAAAAAAAAAAAAAAAAAAAAAAAAAAAAAAAAAAAAAAAAAAAAAAAAAAAGAGAAAGAATAAAAGGTAATTAATAGTGACAAAACAGTTACCAGAAAGACAAGATAAAGAATTTTTAAAAAACTAAAACCAAGAAATAACAAAGATAAAAAGGATGACAAAAAAAGTTGGAAAGAAAAAAGATAAAACACTAAAATGAAACTAAAGGAGAGAAAAAAGTGGGAGAAAACCTGCAACTCCCCCAAAAGCTTACTGAAAGGCAGACAAAAATAATATAGAAAAGTCAAACATAGATTGAGGCAAAGAAAAAAATCCTATATTATTGAATGAGTGGTTTCTTCTCATGATCTGTGGTCTTGTGATGCAGCTAGTAATGATTGTTTTATGGTTAACTTTAGGACCTATGGGGCTGTGCCCTAGAGACTTTCCGTTCATTCTCCCAGACTGTGGTTACCTTCAGGCAAAGGCACGTCCTTGCTCCCCTTGGTAGGTAGAGGACACAATCAGTCCTCTCTTCTGTACTGTATGCAGGCTGTAAGTCGAGGATTCAAATGGACTGTCAGACTTAAATCTACAGTCATGCGGTGCGTTGTTCATCTCCCCAAGTGTCATATTCGTCTAAATCCAGTCAGTTGGTTAGTTTTTGCTGCCTCTGCTGCCCCATGCTGTGCTTCCATAGGGCAGGAGCTGCTTCTCCAGAGCCAGTCTGCCCTCTCACCTGGGGCCAAACACCACTTTTCAGTCGCAGGTCTCTGGTCTGGCTTTTTAAAGCTGCCTTTCCAATATTATGGAGTGGTGGCAAGGAGGCCACATTAATATTTCAGGAAAGAGACAGTTGCCCAGGATGAAGGGATAAATTGGAGAGATATTACCTGAGCCAGATTGAAGAGTGGTAGAAGCCAGGCGCTTTGAGAAAATATGAAAGAGGCAGAAAAACATATGTGATAGAAGGGATTTGGTACATCAGGATTTATAAAGATAGAATTTGAGCCAGACTTTGATGAATAGTCACTGCCATTGAAGAAGAAGGGTGGAAGGAAGTCATTTGTGACCTCTGGATTAGGATGAGCAAAAATGTGAAGGTATAAAGATTGCAGGATGTGTATAAAAAGCAGTGAGTAGTTCAGTTCGGCAGGCTTTAGTCTGGTGTTCCGTGGTGACTCTTTCCCCTGTCCACTTCCCCATCCCTAGATGACTTCTCTAACCATTAGCCTAAAGATGCTCATGCGTCATGGTGTTGATGCTAGCTGAAGTATGCCTGAATGAGGAAGGCATGTACCATGAGAATCTCTGTAGAGCTCTGAAGAAACCTCTGTCTATCGGCAGGCACAACGGACTATGAAGATCTTTTAATTAAATTTCATTATAAATTAACCTAGCCTTCCCACAAGATATCATGTTCATAAATTGCTGTCTCAATTTTTTTCTTTTTACAACAGCTTTGTAAGGTATGTTTATAATTGTCCTCATTTTGAGGATAAAGAAACTCAGGTTCAGGGAGGCGTACAGGACTTGACAAATGATACCTGGCTAGTAAATGGGCAAGACAAGCTCAGATACATGATTTCTACCATCATTTTCAAGTCCTAAATGTTTCTACTTCCCATGAAGATTGATTGGCATCAAATCTAATCTATTACTTTAGGGGAGATTCAGTAATAATTCATTTAAAAAACACTTTCTTTTCTCGGTACTAGGGATTGAACTCAGGCCCTTGTGCTTCCAAGGTAGGTGCAGTACCACTTGAGCTAAATGCCTGGCCTTACAAAACACTTTTTGAGCAGTTCTTCTATTTTAGGTAGTATACCAAGTCCATGGGATGGAGATTGAGAACAGTTATTGTCCTCAAAAAGCTCAGAGTATGGGGAGAAAGATAGGCATGTATGTAGATAATCTGAAGTCAGTGGGAAAAATCCTAATAATAAAATGTGTACAGCAGCGTGGGAATTTAAAACAGGAGGGAAGGGCTGGAGGGTTAGCCTAGTGGTTCTGGCACCTGCCTCGCATGCACAAGGTCCTGAGTTTGATCCCCGTAACCACATACAATGCTGGGCATGGTGACTCACGCCCACCAGCAATCAATAGCACATACCGCAGTGCCAGGTGTGGTGGCTCACTCCTGTAAGCCCAGCACTTGGGAGGCAGAGACAGGAGGATTGCTGAGTTCGAGACTTGCCTGGGCTACATAGTGAGCTCAGAGCCAGCCTGAACTACAAAGTGAGACCCTGTCTGAAAAACAACAACAACAACAAAAATAGGAGAGAAATATTATAGGAAGGAAATTTGGCATTTGAGAAAAGCCAGAGAAGTCAGTAAACTCAATTATGTTTCTATGATAAAAATCGTAGACTTAGATATGGAATATAAAGGAAATAATTGAAGATTTATTTACTTACTTATTTTTGAGACAGGGTCTCACTTTGTATTTCAGGCTGGCCCTGAGCTCACTATGTAGCCCAGACAAGCCTCAAACTCAGCAATCCTCCTGTCTCTGCCTCCCAAATTCTGGTATTACAGGCATGAGCCACCACAACTAGCACTATGGTAGTGGTACCGATTGCTGGTGGGCATGAGTCACCATGCCCAGCATTGTTGTATGTGGTTACCAGATCGAACTCAGGACCTTGTGTTTGTGAGGCAGGCACTGGAACCACCGAGCTAAATCTCTAGCCCTGAAGAGATTTATTTTTGAGGTCTTCTAGAAAATACCTTTATCTTCCCCTGATGGTAGAGTTAGTTGATTGCATTTGTAGTTGCCATCACTGTACTATCTAGGCTGGCTTCATTTGGACCCAGGGATTGTCCTAGCAACCTTTGCCACAGACTTCTGTCAAATCTGGTCCAGAGTGTTGAATGCTGGGAAAGCTGAGTATTGAGGTTAACCTCTGTCCTGCATGCTCTCAGGGCTGTAGTAGATAGAGATCCTGAGCCTTCTGAACCTACAGTGCCAATGGGGCTTGTCAGGCACCATTCTACCTACCGGAAGGAGGAGCACTAAAATGACCTTGACTGAGTAATTAATATTTCCTATTACTTTAGATCAAGATGCACTTACAGAGATTTACTTTATGTGCTAGGCATTTTATGAGGCACTACAGATTTATATTATACTTGCAAAGGCATGTTATGCCTTAAAGTTATGTACAGTGGTATCTGAGTATACAAAGATGGAGGAATAATTATATTTTGTGGTTTAAAGTAATTGTCAGTGGGACATTGACAGTGGAACTAGATTTGAATGAATGGGTTGACTAAGCATTGTGTTAAGCAGTTTAGGGAATAACTCTTACTAAGGATATTTTGGTTGCAAATTACTAAAGAACCCAATTTAAATAGACTAAAACAAAGGGGACTTATTGGCCCATATACCAGGAAATTCCAAAGGTTTGGCAGGCTTCAAGCGTGGTTCAGTGATGACTCTGGCTCCTTTTCTCTGTGATTAACTTGTGTGCCCTCCTCTGTACATTGGCCCTTGGCTCACCTTTCTTAGGAACAATAATGAGAGCTATTTCATATCCCGTTAGTTAATGGACATTGATTGTTACACCATGACACAAAAACAAACCTTATTGGATCAGGATAACTAAAATTTAGGGTAAGAGTTTACCAGGCATGGAAGATGTATTAACTTTCCATCCCTGTACCAGAATAATCTGGACAAAGCAATTTAAAGGAAGGAAGGTTTAGTTTGGCTTTTAGTTTTAGAGGTTTCAGTCCATGATTAATTGAAACCCTGTTGCCCTTTGACCTTTTGTGAGGCACAGAATCATGTAGGGGAGTCCATGATGGAGGAACTGCTTACCTGATAGCAGCCAGAAGCAAGGGTGGGCACTGCATACAAATGTTCCTCCGAGGAAGTGACTGTAGTGGTCTACTTCCTCCATTGAGGCTCCACCTCCTTAATTGTGCATCACCTCTTAATAACCCACTAGCTATGAATCCATCAGTAGATTAATGCACTGAGGATGTTAGAATGCTCATGATCAGTCACCTGCCAAAGGCTCTGCCCCTTACTATTGCTGCATTGGGGACCAAACCTCAACACATGAGCTTTAGGTGGGGTTTTCAGATCTGAACCATAACAAGAACTCTCCCAAAAATTTTTCTAAAAGAGGTTGCCTAAAAGAGCCTGAAGGAAAGCCAGAATTTAGCTTCATGTTTTATGTTTGTTTCTTATTTTCACTGACATCTTTTTCCTCATGCCTCCTAGGGTATGTGTGGTGATTTGGAGATTAATAAATTGTGAATTTATATAATAGGAATACTATTTACATAATGTAAAGGTCTCTTCTCCTTTGAAGGCATCTTCACAGTGGGCACATGCAATACATGCAAAATCAGTTATGAGAAAAGAAGCATTTAGCCCTGATCCCATAAAGGATGGGAAGCCAAGGACATTGTGACATTAAGACCATTTCTTCACAGTCATTGTAGTCTAGGCCTGGCTGGAATACATCACTAGGCCTCACCCGTTTCCAAGCTATCCAGTTTAGAGATAGACGTGTGGCAACAGGTGACACAGTTCCCAAAGTGCCTGAGGTCTCCTTAAGACAGATTTCCCTATACTGATACACTAATAAATCCCTGGTCAGTGTCTTTACCAACAGCCCATAAAAAAATACAAAGAAATTTCTTCTATGATTTCTTTATTCTAGTAGCTCAAGGTCTTGGTGCTTGTAAATTGTCTAAGATCACAGTCCTTATAGTCTTTCACATTTGTATTCTCATCTCATGTGTGTACCTTGGGCAAATTAATATTTTAGAACCTTAGTTTCCTTATCTAAGAAATGGAAACAAGGACTGAGGATATAGCTCAGTGGTGTCATTGCCTGCCTGGCAAGTGCAAGGTCCTGAGTTTAATCCCTATTTCTGAAAAAAAAAAAAAAGTGAGGATTACATTAAAAAAATCCAAGTAATATATGCAGCAAATGTTCTCAAGAGTTTCTTGGTCCACTGAACCCTTATGTCTCAGTAATTTTTTTTTCACTGCAGCCCAAAGCCCAAAGAAATATATAACATTTCTATTTATTGAGTAGTTACATACTAAAAGCTCAGTCATAGTTAAGATCATGTGTTTTCCTCACAAATTTAGATACCTCTTTTCTTGTTTGTTTTGATATCTTTGAAATAGGGTCTTTCCATGTATTTCGGCCTGGCCTTGAACTCATGTATCCCAGACTGAGCTTCAAGTCATGGAAGTCCCCTTGCCTCAGCCTCCTCAGTGCTGGCATTATAAGTGTGGATCACCATGCTCAGAAAATAATTTAAAATATCTTGAAATACCTCTGTGCACTGTCAGTCTGAAAGGCTTTGATGAACAAGCATTGCCAGCTACACACTTAGTGCTAATTACATCATAGTTATTATTGTTGTGAAATGTCTATGATAATTATTATGGGAGACCTGAGTATCAGGAACATAGCTTAAGAAAGTTTTTTCTGTATGTGTAGACAGGAAAAGTTCCTAACTACCATAGTGTTATTTTTCTAGCTTTGTCACTACCAAGATTTTCTTACTCTCAGGTGAGATTTCTGTATATTAGATCAAAAGTATTTCCTTTTGTATATGCTAGGCCTTTCCTTCTCTTTTCTCTTCTTTCTCTTTTTATGTTCCCTTAGGCACAACTTGGACCCTGCTTCCTGCCCCTTCATGATGAGGGAAACTTGACTATTTAATTCAGGAAGGCCAATCCGAATTTTTTTTTTTTTGGTCCAACTTTTAAAAAAAAATTCAGCTTGGCCTATGAGCCAGGAAGGAGATGCTGATAGCCCATTCCTGCATGCCTTTTTTTTCTCCCCTAAGGGAGGCCTGTGGGCTTGGTCACCAAGGAAGAGGATAGATAGGGATGGAGGTGATAGCAAATTTCTATAATTTAAGTACATGGGAGATCTTTGACTTTTTCCTAGATTCTTGAGTTCATTTAGGGTTCTTTGTTTAGATTCAGTGAAGGGAAACCTGATGTTTGAGGAAAGAGAAGGAACTAACTAGCAGAACTGTCTAGGCACTATTGACTCTGGACCGTCTTGGTGCTGGCCAACAAAGGTCAGGAGGGGCTGGATGGCTTTTTGCCCTGGCAGGCTGCATTTGCTCTGGTCATTGGGTAAAGAGCACTTTTTGAAAAACCAGTCTTTTAGGCCAAGGGCCTATTTTCATCTTGAATCTGTTGGGTCAGGGCAGAGAAGGTTGGATCCAGGATCAACAGAGGCTATGGAAAATGGATCTGGATGTCTGACAGCAAGAACTGTGGGCTTTGTCTTTCAGACCAGGGCGTTTAGCCCTGATCCCATAAAGGATGGGAAGCCAAGGACATTGTGACATTAAGACCATTTCTTCACAGTCATTGTAGTCCAGGCCTGGCTGGAATACATCACTAGGCCTCACCCGTTTCCAAGCTATCCAGTTTAGAGATAGACGTGTGGCAACAGGTGACGCAGTTCCCAAAGTGCCTGAGGTCTCCTTAAGACAGATTTCCCTATACTGATACACTAATAAATCCCTGGGTCAGTGTCTTTACCAACAGCCCATAAAAAATACAAAGAAATTTCTGCTATGATTTCTTTATTCTAGGAACTCAAGGCCTTTCTGGGGAAATAGGACATCCAGATCTATTTTCCATGACCTCTATTGACCAGATTTTTATTTAATTTTTTTATTGGTACATTTTACACACACATATCACAATTACATTTCACAGTGAGAATTTGTACCAGTATATGACACAACTTAATTCTCATTTCTCCCCTTCCCCTACCCACCCTACCACCCACTGCCCCTATATACACAAGCTTTGTTTCCTTTTTTTTTTTTTTTTTTTTTTGTAGTTCGGGCTGGCCCTCAGCTCACTATGTAGCCCAGGCAAGCCTTGAACTCAGCAATCTTCCTGCCTCTGCCTCCCGAGTGCTGGGATGACAGGCGTGAGCCACCACGCCCGGCCTTTGTTTCCTTTTTTTAACCATCAATTGTTTTTTTCTTTCCTCATTATGTACCCCTAAACCCCATCTTCCTTTGAATATTTACTATTTCACAGTATTAATCATGCATTCTAGAACACATTTACAGTTTTCAATTTCTCATACCAAAGAAAAGATAACAATATTTACACATCTGTGACCTATTTATTTTACGTATGAGTATATGCTTTTAAGGTAGAAATCATTTCAAACTTACCTGACCTAACATCTTTGGTTCACTGTAGAATGCTAGCCTCCATTCATATCTTGTTTATGCAATTTGAACATGAATGACATTAATTTTTCAGACAAGTACAACTTGTCTAGAGCTGGTATAGAACTAGGTTAATATCTGGAAACATTAATTATCCTCATTGAGCCTGACTTCTACATTTTTACTTACCCCTGCCCAAATCTAAGTTCCAGTAGTAGCTCTTGCTGTGTTGTGAGAATGGCCAAACAGTTGTATTTGGTGTTCAAGTGCTTTCAGCCTTATTTCAACCTTACTTTTCAGGTGTTACATCATTCTTCTTAGAGACTTCCAGATTGCCACATAACTAGATCTTGTCCTCTCTTGGAGTCCATGGGAAGTGACCTGAAGTTTGGGACTCTGAGGGCTTTGGCACAAGTCCCTTCCTCTTAAGGATGTAAGATTCTATTGGGGGTCTCTTCACTTTCTTATATCTACTATATTATTTCATTTTTACTTAAGCAGTATCCTATTGGAAACTGATTCCTTTTTGCTCTAGATCTGGAGTCAGGAAATTTATTCTATAATGAGCTGGACAGTAAATATTGTAGGCTTTGAGAGTCATAGTATCTCTGATACAATTCTGTGTTGGTGGCAAGAAAGCCACAGATACATGTAAGTGAATGAGCAGGGCTGTATTCCAACCAAACTATCCATGGACAGAAACACAATTTTCATGTAACTTTTTCAACTGTCACAAAATACCATTCTTTCGATTTTCTGCAACCATTTAAAATTGTAAAAACGATTCTTAGCTCACAGTCTGCACAAAAACTAGGTGGTATGTTGGAGATGGCCTGCAAGGACTAGTTTGGCAATCCCTGCTCTGGAAGACAGGATTCACATTCCTGGAAAATATGGGGAAGACATTTAGGCTAAAATAAAAGCAAAGACCAGAGGTGCAGGAAATGTGATAGGTTGCTCAGGAAGTTAGAACTAAAACTTTTTCAAAAAACACACTCAAGCAGCACTTGCTAAAGGGTGTCATAGGGGTGTTGTCATACCGATGTTGCTAGGAGTGTCTCAAAGGCTTATCTGTAGGACTGTGCTTTTGTCATTGTTGTTTCCTCCATTTGATAGTCATTTCCCAATAACTTGTTTTCTCCTTTTTATTTTATTTTATTTTATTTTTTTTCAGACAGGGTCTCACTTTGTAGGTCAGGCTGGCCCTGAGCTCACTATGTAGCCCAGGCAAGCCTGGAACTCAAGCAATCCTCCTGTCTCTGCCTCCCGAGTGCTGGGATTACAGGCGTGAGCCACCATGCCCGGCACTCCCTTTTATTTTTGAAAGTCTTTTTTATCTTTCATATTTACACACCTATAGTATTTGCTGGTGCTATTTCAATTTACTCCCTAATTTTTTCTTATATCTACATCTTATTTCTCTTTCAAAAATTCAGGGGTTAATGTCAAAAGGGCAAGGTTCATCAGACAGCTTTTACACTGTTTCCTAGCAACCAATCAGAGTAGCTGAGAATTTCTGCAGAGGCCTTTGTGGAAAGATGGTCTGACTCAGACGTCAGCACAGAATAAAGAGCAGATGAGATAATGTATGTAAACAGCATTTATTAATAATAAGACAGTGTGATTCCGACTTACAAAACATTGTATCCTCTTTTACTATAAGGTATTTAAATTTGCCTTAAGAAATGTCAGCTCCTTTAACTCCCCTCTCTTCCAGAGTGGTTTGGTCCTTCCTCTTAGAACAGCATCGCCTTTCTGTGAACTGTTGTCTAATTCTGTTGCACAGATTACTAGGACCTTTATGTTCTTACTCTTTCTTCTTATCTGACCCTTCCTCAGAATGACTTGAAGGCATCTTATGGAAAAGGATCCCTGTCCAGCTCCCTATACATCTCAGTGGTTTGATCCTGTCTGCAGAGCATCAGTATCTTCCCCCCCCCTCCTGTCTCGCACCAATGATTTGATCCTGCGTCATTGAAGATCAGTTTCTTTTAGCTCCTCCCCCGGGGTCCACAGTGGTTTGATCCTACCTCTCC
>PVIC010050496.1:0-12794 GCA_004025085.1 Thryonomys swinderianus
GTCCTCATTATACTGAAATCAAACAGTCTCTTAGGCTCCAAGCCCTCCATGCCAGAAATGAAACCCAATTCTCAGTGTATTTCAAGACAAAAATAAGAAAAGCCAATACTATTTTCATCTTCCAATCTGTCCATGGAGGTCTTACCTGCATGTACCAGCACAAAGCCCCCTCGTCTCTCTTTATGGGACTGTTTTGCTTCCAATTCTCTGGCTGTTACAGCTGAAGCCTGAGGTGATCTGGAAGGCAGCCCTTGTCCAGAGCTCATCCCCTTCTCCATGGTCATTCTCCAAAACTATCATCTTCTACTAGTGTTAGAGCATATTTCTATCCAAAAGCAACTGCAGGACAGGCGTTACCCTAGAGAAAGGCAAAATGGCATGATTTCTTTCCAATAAACATGTACATCACTTATAAAATTCACGCAGATGATTTTCAAAAGATCTATTTTTTGAATTATCTAGTTAAGATACAGAATAAAAAAAGGTTATTTAAATCTCTGCCCAGTGACAATACTTGCTTGAAGACAAGCAAAAGAACTACTGTAAAAAATACCTTGTACTAAGTACGAAGATATTTTATTTGCTTTTAACCACACTGAAGTAATCCTCATTTTTCCTTCCTCCAAACCAAATGCTAATAATCTCTGGGACATTTTGAAACCACAAATGGTTCTGGCAACATCATTGAACCTTTACATGTGAAGCTTAGATTTCTGCTTATTCAAATAAGGAAACAAAACAACATACATACATACACACTCATACCTACATTTGAAGAACTTAGGGTGGTCAATTTAATTCACACATCTCAATTATAAAGTAAAATCATTAAGGAATTATATGACTAACCCAAGAAATCAAAATAATACCTGCAGACTGTTGTCAGTTTTCATGAAAACCTTGAGGTTCTCCACAGATAAAATGATGTGACACAAAATATAGTAAAATAATTTCCAAGCAATTTAAACTACAAAGTTTCTAATTTTCTTCACTACCCATTACCAACTCATCAACTTTCAGAGTTTGGCTACACTACAAAAACAGAACGTTTTTTAGACTAAGTAAAACTGAATCACTTAAAAGTTAACAAGATTTAAGGAAAATCTTACAGTGAAATAAGCAATACTACTTACCACTCTGGGAGGTTGAGGCAGGAGAATCTAAAGTTCAAGCCCAGCCTGGGCCACGTAGTGAGACCCTGTCTCGAAATTTAAATAATAAATAAATGGCTGAGGAACCAGCTCAGAGTAAAGGCCCTTCATTTACTAGTACTGAGTGTGTGTGGGCATGGGGAGGGGGGCTACTTAAATGTTCAGATTCAGACTGTTAGGTAAAAAACTGCACTTTACATTATGTTGAAAAGAGGGGGGAGGGGAGCAATATAAAAGATAAACAAGTGACTTAGCTGTCTAGTCTGAAAAAAGGTAGAAGCCACTCCAAGAATGGTTTTTGTGTTCTAGTGTTAACTACCAGTGCACAACAAATTGTTTTATTAATATACTGTTTTGTATGCATCTTTTCAATGAACAATGTACTCTTTTCACAATTCTCTTCTATTTCCTGGTGTTCTAATTATATTTTTCAAACAAATAAATCTGTAAAATCTAATAAAAATTTGAGCTTTTATTTTTCTCTTCACATTTTATATTTTAGTTTGGTTTTGCATGTTATAGAAATACTGGCCCAAAATGAATTGGAAAAAAAATTCTTAAGTGTTCCTTAAAACTAAAGACAGTGTAAGAACCACTACAAGGTATTAATATGAATATGAAGTGAGGCTGGGCTATACATTAAAAGCCTACCTCAAAACAGAAGAATCAATTTAAGATATATGAGTAAAACTCAGAGTACAGCACTTGCCTAGTATGCCCAAGGCCCTGCGTTCAAACACCTCAAAAAAGAAAAGTAAAAAAAAGTTTACTATTCATTATACAACATTTAATTTATAGGATAAGTAGTTTAACATATTTACATATATTCACAAGCACAGGAAAAAACTTATTATGAAAGTGCTGATTTTAATTAAATAATAATTAAAGTACTTGGTTTCATGTTTTTGTTTTGTTTTGTTTTGTTTTTTGAGATAGGGTCTCACTTCGTAGTTCAGGCTGGCCCTGAGCTCACTACGTAGCCCAGGCAAGCCTCAAATTTGGCAATCCTCCTATTTCTACCTCCCAGAGTGCTGGGACTACAGGCTGAACCACCACGCCCGGCTACTTGGTTTTGTTTTTGTTTTATGGTGGTAGTTATCTTCTTTTGTTGTTTTTGTTTGCTTTTTAGTTTTTTTGAGACAGGGTCTCCCTTTGTAGTTCAGACTCATGCTGAACTCACTATTATAGCCCAGGTAAGCCTCACACTCACAGTGATCCTCCTGCCTCTGCCTTCCTTGTGCTGGGATACAGGGGTGAGCCACCACACTCAGCATTGTGGTATGTGGTACAGGTGATGTAACTCAGGCCCTTGTGCTTGCTAGATAGAGGGTAGGAACCACTGAGCTAAATCCCCAGGAAGTAGCTATCTTCTCAACAAAACTTTTCTCCCAATGGCTTCACATAAATCTGCTTCAATTACTTTTAATTTCTGCATGATTTCTCAAAATATTTCTGAGAAAGTCTATAATTATTCACATATCTGATGACAAAGTGGAATTTAATGCTTCACTTGCCAGCCTTATAAATGCCATGAAGTCTGCCCAGTCCATGAACTGAGCTTGGGCCCAACAGCCACAAACACATACTGAGTTAAAACTATGGCTTTGGAAAACAGCTTCAGCTAAAATACCAAAGCAGTATGGATATAATTAAACCTCAAGCTACTTTTACTGTCATCTGATGGGTTTTTTTCATAAGTAACAAATCATAATGTTTATATTTTATAATGAATAAGGAAATAACAAATTATAGCATTTACAATTTGTAATAAGATTAGGTATAATGGGGATTTAAACATAGGAGAGCTTTAGGAATATTACTTCTCAAATTTACCTAAAAAGAAAATGTGGAAAACAAACTAATATGCAATTTCTTGAGCAATTTACCCTCCCCAGAGAATACAGTTATACAGCAAACCATACTGTCTCAACAAACCCCTCCAAAAATGTGTTCCCAACCTTCTGCTGTACTGGGGAAGGAATTTAATGCACTATCCAACATACAATTCTGGACTCCAACTCTATTGGTTATTGAAATGTTCTTCTATGCAAATTAGAAATGAAGCAACTTCTACTCCAACATCAATTTTTGTTTAATTCAGAATTTATTAAAGGTCAGACTTATCTAACAAAGACTTCAAAAAGATGACAAAAGATTTAAAAGGTCAAATGCACAAATCTGAATTTATTTTTAAAAATTATATAATGGTTTAAACTGATAAAAGATGCTAAATAGAATATAAAACTATTTTAAGTAGTATTTTCTGTTACATGGACAACATGAAAATTTAAAACAAATTTTGATGAGACAGAAAAGCAAAAGCATTCATAAATGGCTAGTGATAACATAAACTGGTACAATTCAACAAGAACAATTTGGCAAAAATCAAAATTAAAACAGACCAACATGTCTTAGTTGCAGTGATTAAAATAATCACTGGAAAGATCATTCTCAAGACCTTTCCAGAAGGTCTTGATATACAGATACAATTGCCTATTACACTCACACCTGTGTGGTGCCTCACACCTATAATCCCAACCCTCACTCAAGAGACAGAAGGGGACTGGATTGCCAGAGTTCAAGGTCATCCTGAACTACAATGTAAGACCCTGTCTCAATGAATAAATTACAGATGTTATAATTTATTATTTTATTGTAGATTATAAAATGTCTTGATTAGAAAAATCAAGTATCAGTCAAGTATAAAAATCAATCAAGTATAAAAATTAAATATGCTCCAAATGAGAATATGGACCAACAATATTTCTTAATGGAAGTACTTCAAATAAAAGCAGCACTGCTGCAGACGTGGCTCAGTGGTGCCTCTCCTGCCTCTCAAGTGAAAGGTCCTGAGTTTGATCCCCAGTATTGCAAGAAAAAAAATGTAGCCACTAAGCTATTGATATATAGACATGAAAGGTGCCAGCCAGAGCACCACATGACTATAATTCCAGCACACCACAAGCTAAGGGAAGAGGACCCTCATGGGTTCAAAACCAGTCTAGACTTGGGCTGGAGATTTAGCTCAGTGGTTCCACCTGCCTGGCAAGCACAAGGTCCTGAGTTTGATCCCAGTTAACCATATACAATGCTGGGCATGATGACCCATACCCACCAGCCATCAATACCACATACCACAGTGCTGGGCGTGGTGGCTCACGCCTGTAATCCCAGCACTCAGGAGGCAGACACAAGAGGACTGCTGAGTTCCAGGCTTGCCTGGGCTACATAATGAGCTCAGGGCCAGCCTGACCTACAAAGCGAGACACTGTCTCAAAAAAAAAAAAAAAAAAGACCAGCCTAGAGTATATAGTGAGCTCAAGACCAAGCTAGTTCACATTCCAAGACTGTCTCAAAACAAAACAAAAAAGCTATGAAAGGCAAGTAAAAATAAATAGTAGTAGTAAAAATTCAAATTACTTTTAAAAGGCACAGTACAGATGTATTTATAGTGCTATATATCTAAATATATATGCAAAGTATAAATTGTGATGGGCATACCAAAAGGAAATTCGAATGACCAACTGTTATGGAGGAGAAGGAAACTTCACTAACACTAAGGTCTAAATCTTGACTTCATGTTTCCTAAAAGGTTTATTTTACTGTTTTATTTGATGATGCTTGCTTTCCTTAAACTGTCTAGAAAACTACAATGTGTCCTATTAGTACACTATTGAGGTTTTTGCACTTTAATTTTGTTTAGTCTTTCAGAAGTAACATAAGAAGGAAGTCATGAAATCAATCCATCTTTATAGCAAAAGGCTTATAAGAAATCCAGCCTGGGGCTGGAGATTTGGCTCAGTGGTTCCAGCACCTGCCTCGCAAGCGCAAGGTCCTGAGTTCAATCCCTGGTAACCACATAGAATGCTGGGCGTGGAGACTCACGCCCACGAGCAATCAATGCCACATACCACAATGCCGGGCATGGTGACTCACGCCTGTAACCCCAGCACTCGGGAGGCAGAGACAGGAGGATTGCTGAGTTCGAGGCTTGCCTGGGCTACACAGTGAGCTCAGGGCCAGCCTGAACTGCAAAGCGAGACCCTGTCTCAAAAAAAAAAAAAAAAAAAAAAAAAAAGAAATCCAGCCTGTTTGCTGGGCATGGTGCCTCATACCTGTAATCCTAACCCTTATTCAAAAGACTGACAGAGGGGAACTAGATTGCCAGAGTTCAAGGTCATCCTGAACTAGAAAGTAGGATCCTGTCTTGAGAGAAAGAGAGAGAGAAAATCCAACCTGTTGCTCTCTCTTTTTTTTTTTTTTTTTTTTTGCAGAACTAGGAATTGAACTTAGGCCCTGTGCTTCCAAGGTAGGTGTGGTACCACTTGAGCTAAATCTCCAGCCCCGCTGCTTTTAGTATTATTGCTCAGAAGGTTTGATGCCTTTTTAAACGAGCCCCAAAACATAAATTAATCTTTAAATTTCACCTAAACTGTGAATTCAGAAAAGTTTACTTCTTTTTTTGCTATACATAACAAGGCTTACTACAGAATTTTTTTAATCTGAGAGCATCTAAAAGACCAACACAGAGAAATGGTTAACACAGTAACACATATTTATGGTCAACTGACTTTTTTCTCTCTTAGTATTGAAGACTGAATACAAGGCCTTCACACGGAGCTACATCCTGACCTCCCATGAGACAGGTCTCAATGTCACTACATCACTGAATTGCAGGCTGGGCCAAACTTGTGATCCTTCTGGTCAGCCTCCCTGAGTGCTGAGATTACAGCAATGTGCCACACCATAACCAATTGGTCCATTTCCAACAAGGAAGCCATGCCATTCAAGGGAAGAAGGACAGGCTTTTCTACAAATGGTGCTGGGAAAACCACAAATTGACAGAATGAAGTTGTACTCCTGCCTCACACTATTTATTAAAAATTAACGCCAAATAGATTGAAAGTCTATATATGAGTTAAAATTATAAAACTCGGCTGGGAGTGGTGTGACATGCCTATAATCCCAGCACTGTGCCATAAATTCACATAAATTCAAGACTAGCCTGGATGACATCAGTGAGACTCTGTCTCAAAACAAAAAATAAAAAAGACTGGGGATGCAGTAGCTCAAGAAGAAAACCCGAGGTTCAATTCTCAATACTACCAAAAAAAAAAAAAAGTAACCCTCTAAATTTAGAAATGATTTCTTAAACCAAAAATACAGACAACTAAAGAGGAACAAAGTAGGTAAATGAGAAGTAATCAAAACTTTAAACTTTGTACTTCCAAGGGTATCATTTTAGAAAGGGAAAAGACATCACACACAATGGAGAAAATATTGCAAATCATATATTTCCCAAGGGCCTGATGCAAAAATAGGAAAGAACTCATACTTTAAAATAAGATGACTAACCTTAAAAATGGGCAAAGGAATTAAATAGACATCTGAAGATATACAAAAGGCCAATAAGCACATAAAAAGAAGCTCAAGATTATTAGCCATCAAGGAATTCAAAATCAAAATTACAGTGAGCTACCATTTCACAAGTACTAAGAGGACTATAATCAAAAAGACAGATTAAGGTTAGTTAGAATATGGAGAATCAGGACCCTGATACCCTGCTGGTGGGAACATAACATAGTGAAGTGACTTTGGAAAACATCCGGTGATTCCTCAAAAATTTCAACATAAGAGTCACCATATGACACAGTAACTCCACTTCTAAGGTGTAATACTAGAGAGAACGAAAAACTCTATCCACATAAAAACTTGTACAAAGATGTTTATAAAATTACCCAAATTTCCAAGTTAAAACAACCCAAATTCTGCACCCGTGAATTGATGAAGAATAAATGAGATGTACTATATTGGCACATTATCCATCCATAAAAAGAATGGGGTTCAGAGTATGAATATGATCAAAATACATTATACAGGGCCGGAGGGTTAGCTCAGAGGTTCCGGCGCCTGCCTCGCAAGCGCAAGGTTCTGAGTTCGATCCCCGGAAACCACATACAATGCTGGGCGTGGAGACTCACGCCCACCAGCTACCAATACCACATACCACAGTGCCGGGCGTGGTGGCTCAAACCTGTAATCCCAGCAATCGGGAGGCAGAGACAGGCGGATTGCTGAGTTCCAGGCTTGCCTGGGCTACATAGTGAGCTCAGGGCCAGCCTGAACTACAAAGCGAGACCCTGTCTCAAAAAAAAAAAAAAATACATTATACATATTAAAACCCTCCAAAAACGTATGAAATGGGGGGAATGATTAATACATGAGCAAATCTACCAGAATAAAACCTGTATAACCAATATGTATTAATTAAACTTTTTTTCCAAGTGGAAATAAACAAATGTAAAAAAAAATCCTCCAGTAAAGCATAGAGAGAGAGACAGAGAGACAGAGAGAGAAACCAGCCTGGAGATGTAACTTGTTGATAGAGTGAGAAACCCCTGGTGGCTTCTATCCCTAGGTAGCTTCTAACTCCAGCAGAGTGTAAATTTGTAAAAAGAAAGCGGGGATAAAGTACTAATAAAGTCAGGGACAACTCTTGAAAAAATTAGGCTAACTAAAAAAAGCCAGACACAAAAGGACATTTTTTTTTTCTTTAAACCATATATGGGACAGTCATGACACTTTTGCTTTAATTGCTTTAGAAAACTATGTGTGTTCTATTACATGAATCATTTACTTGAAATGTCCAGAATAGGAAAATCCATAAACACAAAGTAGTTATAAACTGAGGGATTCGGTGGGAGGGGATACTCTAATGTTGAGTAACAGTAGACATAGGATTTCTTTTGGAAGAGATTAAAATGTTCCAAAACTAGTCAAAGATATGACTAATCACAGATGTGTGTATAAAATTCTGAATACACTAAAATACACACTGAAACTTAGAATTCATATGGATGAATTTTATGGCACGTGAACTATAACTCAAT
Organism: Thryonomys swinderianus; assembly: GCA_004025085.1. Taxonomy (NCBI): domain Eukaryota; kingdom Metazoa; phylum Chordata; class Mammalia; order Rodentia; family Thryonomyidae; genus Thryonomys; species Thryonomys swinderianus. The sequence goes on from PVIC010050496.1 coordinate 8,042, forward strand.
AAGAAAAAGAAACCTCTGAGTAAGTAGCTCTGTGGTAAAGCATATGCCTAAAATGTGCAAGACCCTGGGTGGAGGGCAGGGGGCAGTGAAATCGACAATCCATGCAACATATACAATGTATACAAATTATGTTCTATAGTTATAACTATATTTTATACATGTACAATGATAATAAATAAATTAATGTGCATAAAAATTAGAAATTTTAATGTGCATCAAAATGTGTTGGTGGGACTATAGGGTCCTCGATTTCTAAATACTTCTGCATTTCCGGGTATTTTTTAATAACCATTATTTTTTTTGAGAAGTGGGGAGGGACTTATTTACAACACAGAGAAAGAGAAATTATTAAGCTCCACAGATATAAGCAAAAATTTCCTGAGGTTATTATTCAACGATCTTGCCACATGGTCCCATGGTCTTCCTTTCCTGTATAGAACCAAGTCAAGTAGAACTCCCCCTTTCCGGAAATACGATGCCTGTATTTCTCAGCTATTCTTCTAGTCTGTCCTTCGCCTCTCCTCTGCCTTAGCAGAAATGCCGATGTCTCGCGGGACCCTAACTCAAGCCCCTTTGACACAAGGAGCCGCCCTGACCCCAACCTGCCCCTCAGGACTCGGACGTATCCTCCCGGAGCTCTGCAACCTGTCGGACGCCTCCAGCCTGCTACCGCAAAGTCGGCGAAGCACTGCGAGAACTCCGCATTCATCGTCTCCGTAAAAGAGCAGAAGGCCGACAAGCCCGACGCGAGGCTGAGAAGGGGACTGGTAAGGCCCCCACGCGCGACCGAAACTGGGGCTGAAGGACGTCCTGGGCCTCCTCTTCTAGCCCAGGCCAGGGGGCGACCCGCGCGTCGCCCCCTCCCGGTCCGGAAGAAGATGTCCCAGCGAGCCTGAGAGACCCATACAGAGACAGCGGCGCAGCGGAGCAGCGGCGGCAGCACGGACAGTGTGAGAAACAGGGACACTCACCCGCGTCAGCCCAGAGCCCTCACTGCACCGGAAGAAGTCATAGGTCCGTTGCCAGGGTGAGGAAGCGGGGTGACGTACAGTGTTTGCATTGGCTGATGTCCGTCACGTGCCCGGAAATAACCGCCCACGCCCTGCTTTGATTCGGCCTTCAGGCCTGAGAAGGGCCACCTGACCCTCTGAAGTGCGGCCCAGACTCTGCCTGAGGTCTCGGTTTTGGTTGTAGTTTTTTAATTTTGTTGTTGTTGTTTTGTTTCCTTTCGTTTAGTTTTGTTTTGAACCTGCTCAGGTGCCATAGACGCCCTCATCCTTATCTTGAGGGGGAATTCTCTTGCAGGTAGTGTATTAGCTGATCTGAGTAGTTGCTGACAATGTCTGAGAAGTAAAATCAAACTAACCATCGTTTTCGTTGAAGTGTTGGTTTAGAGCTCACTTTCCTTCGCTGCAGCTCTCTGGAGAGTAGGGAAAGCTAGAGTTCGGCCTGGTTTGCTTATGACAGAAGTCAGCATAGTCCTGCGGAGAAGTGTGTGGTCTTACTTTTACTGTCGAGGATCTAAAACCAAGGCCCCAGTAACGTCTGCGTAAGGTTTTCTTCTAATCATTACTATGAATCCTTTAACACACAGGCACTCCTAAGCCGGTTTCGGTGAAGAGATATTTGAAGAAATAGAGCAATGCAAGTTGAGTAAGCTTTATCTTAATGTCTGAGACCAGAAATATTTCAGATTTTATCCGACTACAGAATATTTGAATAGACATAGCAAGGAATCTTGACAATAGAACACAAATCTGAAAATTCATTTGTTTCATTTAATAATTTAATAATTCGTTTAATTTGTGCTTGAGGTAGAGTTTCAAAATGGCATTGTGTTGGTGTTCAAAAGTTTCAGATTTAGGAGCATTTCAGATTTTTGGACTAGGAATGTTCAGTGTATAATTTTCTTTCCTCTCTCTCTTTTGTGTGTGTGGGAGGGAGTACTGGGGCTCAAACTCAGGACCCTGTGTTTGCAAGGCAGCTGCAAGAACCACTGAGCTAAATCCCTGACACCATGTGCATTTTTCTAAGTGAGGTCTATTAGGTAAACAATGATGACATAGTAAAGAACCAGCCTGAATTTAGGGTCCTGGGCAGGGTTTCCTGGAATAACTGCAAGTGCACAATTCCTTCTCTAATCAGTTCACTCACAATACTACATAGGAAGCAAATCTCATTAAGAAAAACAAAAATCTTATTCTTCCCTCATTTTGTTCCCACCCATCCCAAACCCCATCCAAAAAATTGTTCCCCTTATCTGAATAACATAGCATCTACGGCATCCTGGTCCTTGTGCCTTAGGTCTGCCCTGTGGGTCATGGTTTTTTGCAAGCCTTCTTCCATTTGTTTGTTGCTGCCGAACTTTGTCAATCAGCTCCTTAAATCTTTTCATCACTTCCTAAAATAATAAGATCAACATTTCTGTAGTATTTACGAAGTATTGGGTATTATGAGTTATCTAACAATGATTTTAAGGATACAGAATGATGTGCAAATGTCAGGTATTTTGTGTAAGGGAATTAAAGCATCCTCAGATATTGATGTCTTTGGGAGTCAGGGAAGCATTCCTGAAATGCATCATTCACAGAAGCCAAGGGATAAGTGTGCCTTAACACTTGCCTGATAGTACTGTGGTATATTTGTTTTCAGTTGCTGTGTAACAGATTACTGCAAGCTACATAAAGCAACTGCTGTGTAACAAATTACTGCAAGCTATGTAAAGCAACATTAATTTCACTTTCACAGGTTTTGTGGCTCAAGCATCCAGGTATCTGCTCAGGTTTCACAAGTACACAACCAGGTATGTCAGGTAGGGATACTGTCTTATCAGATGCCATCAGTTTGTCCAACTAATGCAGATGATTGGCAGAATTCAATGCCTGGCAGTTTTGTCCTTCAAAGTCAACAGGAATAGACTGACTTTATACCTTTTAAAGGACTCATCTAAGTCAGACTTCCCAAGGTGTTTCTTTCTTGGTTGGTTTTTTGTTTGTACTAGGGACTGAACCCAGGGCCTTCACACCTAGCTGTACCCCTTGCCCTATTTTATTTTTAATTTGAGATGGAGTCTTGCTTAGTCACTAAATTGCCAGACTAAATTCAAATTCAAAATCTTTCCGCCTTAACCTCCCACAGTACTGGAATTACAGGCCTGTGCCACCATTCCTGCCATAACTTCCGTTTTGATGAATACAGTGTCAAGATTCATAGCCAATTTTCAGAAGTGATATCCATTATATTCACAATTTCTATCCATGTTCATGGGGAGAGGTCCATACAAAGGGTTAGACACCTGGAGTAGAAATTATCTTCTGCCACATGGATCCTGCCACACAGAAACAGCAGATAGTTGTTACTTTGCCTCCCACCATGAAGGTCTCCTTGTTCTAATGGACCTACCTCACTGCACTTCCAGCAACAGTCACTCACAACTTGCATCCAGCATTAGCAGGACTGTCAGCCCAGATGCTCCACACTTGCCTTGCCAAGGGTCCCAAGAGCCTCTCGTAAGCCAGTGCTGCTCTTTGTCATAATTTGAACCTGACAGGAGATAAGAAACTAGGACAGGGTAAACAGGACAAGCAATTGGGCATGGGTGGCAATGTATCAAAAGTCATAAAAACCTGTAGATAAGTTGAGTGACATGTTTTCTAAAAAGAGAGGACGGGCACAGAATATAGAAGCCAAAAATGATTCCATGCTTCTGAACACCAGAGCCCCAGCAGAAAAGTGAAATTTTTAATCTTTCATTTGAAGCTAATGCTATTTTCAGGACCATTTTTGCAAATGAGAAGGGAAATCAAGAGGTAGTGGGAGAGGAGAAGAAAAGAGATCAAAAGAAGGAGTTAAGCTGTTTAATGCATGGGTACCAACTCCCCATGAGAAATGTAATCATGTACTCCAAGCATACTAGTAAAAATGTTAAATACCAAATAAATAAATACAAAAAAGTTGCTATTTTCAACCCTTCATCTCCATGTGACAAGAAGCCAAATTAATTTTTTGATAAACAGTTAACATCAGTGGGTTTTGATAAAATGAATGCCCCAGGCCTGAGAAGGAAGCCTACCTGGGAATTTTGGGTATAAAAGTTTTGCCCCTTCCCTTCAATAAATGTGCAGCTTTGTTGCCTTTTCTGTGTATCTTCTCTAATTTTGGGTTTGGAGTACCAAGGACCTAGAAAAAAGATGAGAATCAAAATACATTAGGGGGTTACCCACTTTCTGGGTTCCCCTTTCTATCTTTCTTAAGGCAGAAGCTTTCTCAATAAAATTTTCCTACTCAAAAAAAAAATACATCTAATACAGGTAAAAATTCTAATGTTGAATATGATCATAATGTATACCTAAAATGTACCAATAAACTCAATAAATAGGAAAAATTTTTTTAATTAAAAAAATAAAAACGTTTCCAGGAACCTTTATCCAGTGACAACAGGAGTAATGCCAAGGTATATAAGCAATTGATATGCATCCAGCCCAGCTACCAGATTCTGAATTTCTGCTCAAAGCATTTGTCTTTTTCCAAAGCTTGCTTTTTTACTTTCTCTTTATATAAGATACTCCCTACCCTTCCAAGAAATTCCTTTTTTCTTCCATAATCTTTAAACTTTTAGGGATGGGCATGGTGATACAAACCTGTGATTCTAGCTCTGGGAGACTAAGGCAGGAGGATCACAAATTAGCCCAGCCCAGGGGATTTCGCACTTTATACTTTGTCTCAAAATTAAAAATTTATTAAAAGAAAAAAA
>PVIC010050497.1:0-12792 GCA_004025085.1 Thryonomys swinderianus
TGAGACAGGGTCTTGCTTTGTAGTTCAGGCTGGCCCTGAGCTCACTATGGTGCCCAGGCAAGCTGCCGCGAACTCAGCAATACTCCTGTCTCTGCCTCCCGAGTGCTGGGATTACAGGCGTGAGCCACCACATCCGGCATTGTGGTATGTGGTATTGACTGCTGGTGGGCGTGTCTCCATGCCCAGCATTCTATGTGGTTACCGGGGATCAAACTCAGGACCTTGCGCTTGTGAGGCAGGTGCCGGAACCACTGAGCCAACCCTCCGGCCCTCTACTTATATTTTTATAATTTTCTTTTATATTTGAAACACACACAAATTAAAGGACTTTTCTAAAGTACCCTAATATTTTCACTTATATTCCCATAAATTATGGTATAATAACTATGAGACTCCTATGCATTCCATTTCCAAATATATAATAATCTAGCAAATAAAATATATTTGGAAAACCTTGACACAAAACTATTCAAAATGTTAGTTATCTTTATAAGTGAATGGCTGAGCAGGTAACAAAAAGAGAAAGGCTGAAAACTAAAAAGAGAAAAGAAGGAAATATCAAAATCCAATAAAATACCCTGAGAGAGCTTTTACTACATTAAATGTAGGAAATATTTAATAAAATAATAAACTTAAACACATTCTTATTTATAGACAAACAAAATAAGACAAAAGAAAATACGTCTGTGGTAGAAAGGAGAAAAGGATATTTCACATTAATTATAGCTGGAGAATTAATGAACTAAAATAGAGAACACTATACACAAAGAAAGAGATGGAAATACACAAAGAGATGGAAATCATGAAGTAGTGCTAAGAATAGTAGAGTCTATTATATATCTAAAACCAGCTATACAGGACAAAAAATGAAATGGGAAATAGGCAATATTTAAAGATGTAGTAGCTAAAAATTATCTCTGGCTAAAGAGAACAATAATCAGGTCCAAAAAGGTGAATGAAGTCTTATATGGAAAGAAAAGTTGCGGAAGACAAAGAGTAAATTTCTTAAACTAAGTCATAAGAAGTAAGAGCTTCAAAAAATGACCGGTGGACCAAGGCGTGGTGGCTCATGCCTATAATCCCAGCTCTCGGGAGGCAGAGGCAGGAGGATTACTGAGTTTGAGGCTTGCCTGGGCTACATAGTGAGCTCAGGGCCAGCCTGAACTACAACGTGAGACCCTCTCTCAAAAATAAAAAAAAAAGCCGGGCATGGTGGCTCACGCCTATAATCCCAGCACTCAGGAGGCAAAGGCAAGAGGACTGCTGAGTTTGAGGCTTGCCTGGACTACATAGTGAGTTCAGGGCCAGCATGAGCTACAAAGTGAGACTCCGTCTCAAAAAACTAAAAAACAAACAAAAAAAAAAAGAGGATGATTCATGGTTATTTTTTGTTTGCCTGAAATACAAGGTATAGAGAATTGAGCTAAATAATGCCAAAAGAAATATTAAAAACTATGAAAGCATCAAGTAAAGCTTGACATCAAAGGAAATTCAGTATAAAATAACAAAGACCAACAATTGTGGATGCAAGAAAAATGTATTAAAAGAATAAGGAAAATCATTTTCAAGCAAAAAAATGTATATTAAATGAATCTAAGAGCCCATCAAATGTAAGATGCATATTTTATACACCAAAGAAAAAAATCTCAAACTTAACTATGATTAGGTAGAATTAGTACTTAAATTATTTTATTAGTGAAAAATAAATTTTGTAACATTTCATTCTTTATAATACATAAGTGGAAATGTAAGGTAAATAATTTAGCAAGTCATCTTAAATGTAGTGTCCAATTCATCTAAATCAGTTTTCAATTTTACTATCCAGTCTCTCATCCATGCTTTTCCACACAATACGGACTTCTGCACCAAGAAAGACAAAAGAGAAGAGAAAGTGAGGAAGCATTCTTGGATTATTACACTGTTGTCTTTATACTGTATTTTGATACTATCACTTATTATCCTATAAGAAAGAAGCGTGTCAATGGAAAGATTTTACGCAGCAACTCTGATAGTCAATCTTCATTGTCAAACTTGACTGAATTAAGAAATACTCAAAAATTAGTAAATCACGCTTCTCCTCTCTGTAGAGTTTTGAGATGGTTGCATCACAATTAAATGTCATTAATGAGAGGTGATGGAGACATAGAAAGTGGGGCCTATTCTAAGTGAGTCATCTGGATCCTGGCCTCTTCTTCTCTGGCTATTCCTTTTCCCTCTACTTTGTGGCTCCCATTAGATAAGCAGTTTTCTTCCACTACACTCTTCCACCATGATGTTTCTGCCTCCCACTTGCACTAAAAACAATGTAGCTGGCCATGGACTGAAACTTCTGCAGCCATAAGCCAAAAATAAATCTTTTCTCCTTTGTTTTTCTCAGGTATTTGGCCTTACTGACAGAAAGCTGACCAACACTCATATTCTTTCTTCAAATGCTCCTCAATATCTACTGAAACAATAGAACATGGCTGGCAAAACATGCCAAGAGAAAAAAAAACAACAAAGTTGAATATGTACCAACAACCACCATGGCTACCAGCTCATCTATGGAAATTCAAAGTGATAAGAATATGACACTGGTATGGTGACAGACACCTATAATACAAAGCCTGGAACACATAACATGACCTTATCTAAATAATAGATATCTTATTCTGAGAAATTAAACTAAGAAAATATGAGCAGCATCTTTAAATAAATAAAATAACCTCATTAATTTTTGTACATGATAAAGATAACTAATTTACCTTGAAACCTCCCCAGGGAGGAAAATACATGCATGCATACATACACACATACACACATACACACACACACACACACACACATGGAAAGCTTTTACAATAGTGTCTGTAAACCCCGATGAAACTAAACCAGAAAGGCATTAAAAACCACTAAGCAGGGCCGGAGGGTTAGCTCAGTGGTTCCGGCGCCTGCCTCGCAAGCGCAAGGACCTGAGTTTGATCCCCGGTTACCATATATAATGCTGGGCATGGTGGCTCATGCCTGTAATCCCAGCACTCGGGAGGCAGAGACAGGAGGATTGCTGAGTTCGCGGCGGCTTGCCTGGGCACCATAGTGAGCTCAGGGCCAGCCTGAACTACAAAGCGAGACCCTGTCTCCAAAAAGCAAAAAAAAAAAAAAAAAAAAAAAAAAAAAAAAAAAAAAAAAAAAAAAAAAAAACCACTAAGCAAAGGGTTAACTATTAACTTTCAGTTAAAAGAAATAGAAGGGTTAGAGAAATAAACTAAATAATACCAAAAGAAAAACAATACAACAAATCCTGAAAATGGGACCTTCTATAGGACAGTGGAACCAGTCTTAAGCCAGTAAAATGAACAAAAAAAAAAAAAAGAGACCTTCCTTAAAAAGACATCTAAAGGCTAGATGGTCTGGACACAAAGACTGTGGAGAACATTTTGTAGTCAATTAAGTAAATAATTCTACAAATATGCAGTGCCTATATTATATAAAAGAGTTGGTCCTCTGGCTTCTATATCTAAGAATTAAACCAAAGATCAAAAATATTTGGAAGAAAATTACATCTTTACTAAAATGTAACTTATTCATTATTCATTAGGCAATATAGTTCAACTTTATGTGTTAGGTATTATATATACTATAGAGATATTTTAAAGTATAAAGGAGAATATGCATAAGTTATATGCAAGTATTATGCCATTTTATATAAAGAGCAACCTCACATGAGGAAGAAAAGTCCTAAACTGGGCATGGTTGTGCAAACCTGCAATCACAGCACTGGGTAGATTGACGCAAAAGGATCATTACCAGTTTGAGATCAGCCTGGACTCCCTAGTGAGTTCAGGACTAGCCTGGACTACACAGCGGGATCCTGTCTCAGGGAAAAAAAAAAAAGAGAGAGAGAGAGAAAGTCTTGAAACCGATCCTCCACAAATATCAATGGATAAAACTATTTGTGAAAGAATAAACAAAAAAAGAACAAAATCAGGATTTGATATTAATAATGAAATTTTTTATGTGATGGTTAAAAAAAAGGAAACAAAGCTTATGTATATGGGAACGGGAGGATTGTAGGGTAGGCAGGGAAATGGGAAAAAATGAGAATTAAGTCCTATCATATACCGGTACAAATTCTCAATGTTGAGTGTGATAATGATGTGTATATAAAATGTACCAATAAAATCAATTAAAAACTGAAATTAAAGACACTGGGATAGACAATCTTAAAATTTTATTCTTTGGGGCCGGAGGGTTAGCTCAGTGGTTCCGGCACCTGCCTCGCAAGCGCAAGGTCCTGAGTTCGATCCCCGGTAACCACATATAATGCTGGGCGTGGAGACACGCCCACCAACAATCAACACCGCATACCACAATGCCGGATCTGGTGGCTCACGCCTGTCATCCCAGCACTCGGGAGGCAGAGACAGGAGGATTGCTGAGTTCGTGGCGGCTTGCCTGGGCACCATAGTGAGCTCAGGGCCAGCCTGAACTACAAAGCGAGACCCTGTCTCCAAAAGCAAAAAAAAAAAAAAAAAAATTTTATTCTTTGATACCACTAATAAAATTCACAAACATTTGACTGAAGCAAGAAAGAAAGGCACAAATACGTAACAGAAATAAAATTAAGAACCTAACCTACAGATACAACTGTAGATGTATAAGACTATAGGCAAATGTAGTAGAGATGCAAAAAGTTAGTAGTTAAGTGATAACTATTAAAATTAATAATATAAAATCTTACCAAAGAAACCAAGTTTGGGTAGTGTAAAAGGTCAGTTTTCTCAAATTCAAGAACAGTTTTTGTAAGACTCTTACTCATTATTTTAGAAAACAAGACTGGAACATTCTAAACACACATTGTAAGATGATTATTGCTATGGATTATTTCTAGGTTCACCTCAAAGCCTCAAGCAGTCATAGGTGGAAGTTTTTAGAGGTGCCTGGATCTAGAGTGTGTGATGCTGGGATTTCATATGTAATGTTGGTTTTAATGGTTATGTGATCAGTAAATTAGTCCACTGATTTTTGGCAGAATTCTGGGTGTAGATAATGGGAAAGTCCACACTTGGTATGAGTACTACCTGCCCTAAGTACAGAGTGCACAGATATAACATAAAGAGACAAAAAGAAGGCAGTTGGGTGTTGCTACTTTAATGCTTTACTGCTTTCCTACATTATGCCTGCCATGAACTCTTTCTCCACTGTGATGCTATTCTGCCATGGCACCCTGCCTTGGACCCAGTCAACTAGAAACTAAAACTTCTACACAACATGAGCCAAAATAAACCTTTCCTCCTTTAACTGCAGGTGCTGGGTATTTTGTCTCAGCAATGAGAAAAGTAGCTAAGACACTTATAATGTTGACAGAAGAAACAAAATTATCATTTGTTACAAAAGTCAGATACTCTATGAATATATCCAAATTAATTAATCTTTCCCTCAAACTTCATCTTATCTATACAATCTTTCTCCCCAGAGATGTTTCCGTACTCCTCAAATACTAAGCAAGTCAGTAAAGTTGTGTCAATTCTAGCTCTTAATACCAGCAGAAATTTTACAATGTAATTATTTATAATAGCAATAAAAGTATGATACATTGCTTATAGTGTTCAAAAACTTTATGGAAAAGTCAAAACTTGATGTAGAAAAGACACTAACCTCTTTAAAATGAATTTTCTTAAAAAGAACAAATGAACACAATTCCAATCAAATCCCTAGAAGTTATTCTGCTTTTTTTATTTAACTTTTTGGCTCTGATTCCACACTATACATTTGACTATATTCTGTATAAAGTGATAAATGCAAGCCTGCAGAACTGTGCTATTTCTTGCAAACCCACTTATAACAGGGTTACCTTACATTCCTTTCTCTGCACATTGAGGCTCAACCCAGGCTTTAAGTAAGATTCATAAATTATGGCCAGTCAGATTCTGTCTTTCAGGCATAGAAGCTAAAAGTGATTTCTATAGTAAGAAACTATAGTATCTGATATTGACTATTGGCACACAAAACCTAAAATATTTAATACAGATATTCCTCAGGTAAAGACCATCTGTTTAACAACCATTCAGATTTTACAATTAAAATACACTGTTTGGCCTTCTGACCTACCACAGGGACTTATGACCTAATTTTTTATATTCTGTACAGTACTATACTTTTTGTTTGTGGATACTTAATGTCTTTTGTTTTATGGTACACTTTGTTTACACAGTAGTATAATTTCTGCTGATTGTATAGGACAGTACAGTACTTTGGTTTTATATTGTTATACATTGCAGTATTGCATATAAGTTCTATGAATAAAGTCATCATTTCCTTTGACCATTTCTTTATTCTGAATAGTGTAATATACATAACATACATAATTCCTCATTTAGTTACCAGTTCATTTAACAATCCATTTACAAAAACAGAACTCAGTTGGGCCAGAGATTTACCTCAGTGGTTCCAGCACCTGCCTAGCAAGTGCAAGGTCCTGAGTTCGATCCCCAGTAACCACATACAACAATAGGGACATGGTGACTCACGCCCACCAGCAATCAATACCACACACCACAATGCCAGGCGTGGTGGCTCACACCTGTAATCCCAGCACTGGAGAGGCAGAGGCAGGAGAACTGCTGAGTTTGAGGCTTGCCTGGGTTACATAGTGAGCTCAGGGCTAGCCTAAACTACAAAGCGAGAGCCTGTCTCAAAAAAACAAAAACAAAAAACTCAGTCATTCAACAAGGAATGTCTTGTAATATGCCTTTTGAAACAAAGTTTGTAGACCTCTGCTCTAGATCCAAAAGTTGAGTGCCTTTTAATTTCCATTATATTTCCTTGTGCTGTCTCAGTTCTGTTCTTAGAAATTCTTTCTAGCTCTTGCATTTGGGAATTTCATATAATCCTTCCCTCAAGTTTCATCTTCTCAATGTGATTTTGCTATAAAATAGAGTATTGCTCTGCCATAAAGAAAGATAAGTTTGAGTCATTTATACTCAAATGGACGTACCTTCAGGACATACTCATAAGTGAAATAAATAGGTCACAGATGTGTAAATATTGTGTCTGTTCTCTTGTATGAGAAATTGAAGATGTTAATGAGTTCTAGAGTATATGATGGATATGGTGAAACAGGCAATATTCAAAGGGAAATGTGGTGGAGCAGTGAGTAATGAGGGGCAAAGAAAAAATGTGATGTAATAAAAAAGGGAAACAAAGCTTATGTATTTAGGGGGTGGGGGATTCTGGGGTAGGTAAGGGAATAGGAAAAAATGAGAATTAAATCGTGTTGTATACTGGTACAAATTCTCAATATTGAGTGTAATCATTATGTATATATATAAAATGTACCAATAAAGATTTTTTTTAAAGTTTCATCTTCTCTATAGAATCTTTCCTCATCTCCACAGAGGTTTTCCCATACTCCTAGCATACTCCATACTTATCATACTTCTCACCTACTGCTTACTCCTCAATTCTAATACATCAGTTAGCAAAAACCTACTATAAAAAAAACAAAAGGCTACTATCCCTATTTATCTCTCCCTCACAAGAACAAGGGAGAGCGGGAACTACCGTACTCATTTATATATTGCCAATGAATACAAGTCAGTCAGTGACTGGCATAAGTAATGTAATGGAAAAGCCACAGAACAGTCAGAAGATGAACACAAATGCTGACTTGTCCACTACCTATATGTACTAAGTGGAAATCTTCCTGAACCATTTGAATACAGGGTATCTGGCCTATAAACTAGAGATTAATGATATATAGGATGTATTTTTTTCTGAATTATAGAAGCTAAAAAGAATCTAACCTTTCTTATTCCCTAAAATATTGCTTTTTAACCTTTGCATGAAAAGCTGGCCTACCTCCCCAGCTTAACTTATGCATTAATTATTTATACATTATAAAGCTCAAGGTTGATATACTTAAATGCTCAATGTATTTCTAAATTAAAAATATGAATTTGAATTAGGAGACCCCTGATTTTTTCCATTATACTAATTATCCTTTCCTCAGTATCTCTCACCTATAAATATCCCACCATCCCATATCACTGAAACATTTTTTAAAAAATTAAAACTATACAGGGCCGGAGGGTTAACTCAGTGGTTCCGGCACCTGCCTCATAAGTGCAAGGTCCTGAGTTCGATCCCCAGTAACCACATATAATGCTGGGCATGGAGACACGCCCACTAACAACACCACCTACCACAATGCCAGATGTGGTGGCTTACACCTGTAATCCCAGCACTCGGGAGGCAGAGACAGGAGGATTGCTGAGTTCGCGGCTTCTTGCCTGGGTACCATAGTGAGCTCAGGGCCAGCCTGAACTACAAAGCAAGACCCTGTCTCAAAAGCAAAAAAAAAAAAATTAAAACTTTACAGCCGGGCGTGGTGGCTCATGCCTGTAATCCCAGCACTCAGGAGGCAGAGACAGGAGGATTGCTGAGTTCAAGGCTTGCCTGGGCTACATAGTGAGCTCAGAGCCAGCCTGAACTACAAAGCGAGACCCTGTCTCAAAAAAAAAAAAAAAAAAATTTAAAACTATACAGGAGAAAACTTTACTAATTATGCACAATTAGAAAATAGAAGTCTAGCACAAATTTCAAAATGGATTTTTAAAAATAACCACAATGCATTCAAATTTTTTGTTTTCCTTTGGTACTGGAAATGGAACTCAGGATCTTGCACTTGCCAAGCAGGCACAGCACCACTGAGCTACATCCCCAGCACTAAAATTTTTAATCATGTACTAAATCAGAAAGTAAAAAGACCTTTGTAATGAATCTGTTTTAAGAAAAAAAATTCTTTACAACCAGCATACCAAAAGAGATGTACAGTAATCTTGATGGCCTTTAAAGTCTTCAAACACTTGATCCATTTCAAGACTGGGGAATACTCTAAACAAACATTTTTAACACAATTCTACCAAAGCCATTACAAAAGTAGGGTTGTAAACTAATAAATTAATCACAGTTTTAGACTGTTTTGTTAAACAGAAAGATATATATATATAATGATGATCAATATACAAAATATGATTTTTAATCCTCAGATTAAAAATGGCAGAGTTGGGCCGGAGGGTTAGTTCAGTGGTTCCGGCACCTGCCTCGCAAGCGCAGGGTCCTGAGTTCGATCCCCGGTAACCACATATAATGCTGGGCGTGGAAACACGCCCAGCAACAATCAACACCACATACCACAATGCCGGATGTGGTGGCTCACGCCTGTCATCCCAGCACTCGGGAGGCAGAGACAGGAGGATTGCTGAGTTCGCGGCAGCTTGCCTGGGCACCATAGTGAGCTCAGGGCCAGCCTGAACTACAAAGCGAGACCCTGTCTCAAAAAGCAAAAAAAAAAAAAAAAAAAATGGCAGAGTAAAGTACAGCAACAAAATATATGCTCTCTGGGCCCTAGAATGGAGCAAGACACCTGGAAATCGGCTTGGTGAAGGAAGAAAAGTAGATGTACAGAAATAGAGAGACAACTGACAGAAACACCAGGAACTAGAGAGAAACTGAAATGCAGAGAAAAGAACAAAGCAATCTGGAAAGCTAACTCTTGCTCCCAGGGAGGAGGAAGTCTTTCCTGCTCTAACATAAACTAAGTCCAGAGAGTGTCAGCAACTCCAGAAAAAAAACAGTGTATCTGGCCAGCAGCACTAACCCTGGGAAAAACCCAGTCTGGGTAAACTGCAAAAGTAGTATAAGGTTATTACTTAAAAAGTGACTCCACGGCAAGCTAGAGTTCGAGATGAAATCCAGCGTTAAAAAAAAAAAAACAAATCAGGAGCCATTTGGGGAAGGGGTTAACTGTTAAAACTGAACTGGGTGTGGCTGTGCATACCTGTCCAGCACTTGGGAGACTGAGGCAGGAGGACTGACATAAGTTTGAGGCCAGCCTGAACTACATAAAAGGCCTTGTCTCAACTCAGATCCCCGATAGGACTGAGCTATATATAGAACTACACTTTAGAGATTCCAGGGTCACTCTACCACAGTGACTGAGTGGAGAAAGTTACAAGAGAAAGTCATGGACACAAATCCTCTACCAAATTTAAGTTGAGGCTGAGAAGGGCACAAGGGTCATGCCCTCTGACAGGAGAAAGTAGGCCAGTCACGTGTAGATTTTGAAGAAGGCTGAGTATGAAAGTGCTGGAACTGAGGCCAGTGGACCATTTGACCCACACTCACCCTGCTGCCTACATCTAACACAGAGGCCAGCAGTCTGTTCACATTACCTGTTTAAGAACACGAGCACGGAAAGATGTTGCTTGACTTGGAAAGTTTCCACAGACTAGAGTGTACAGACAGGAAAGTTTCTGGAGCAGAGAAGGTACCTCACAAACCCACAGACCACGGCCATGATGCTAGGAGGAAAAAGCCAGGACTTAGGGTGCACAGAGGGAACATAGAAACTGAAAGTGGCTGGAGTGAATAAACTATTAGGATGGAGACCACTGACCAATCATATCCAACAGGAAAGGCTACACAGGATCTATCATTCACACACACAAAAAAGTGAATATGAAAACAAAATAGGCCAGCTACATACAGTGGCACTTGCCTGTAATCCCAGCACCCTGGAGGCTGAGGTAGGATCAGAATAAATTTGATGTCAGGCTGGGCTGCACAGAAACTTCTAGCCCAGCCAGATACATAGCTAGATCCTGTTGCAAAAAATGGGCCTTATTAGTGATTCACTGTTTCTCCCCTATATCTAGTGGATTCCACTACTGTATATTCTGGAAAGGAACTAGTCATTTAAAAATCCAGAAGAAACTTTTTAGACTCATTTCTCTTTTTCTTCATTGTCTTCTGGGGTGTGGGTTTTTTTTTAAATTCTTCTTATTTATTCTGTTTTTTCATTTTCCTTCTTTTTGCTTTTGTTACTTTTCTCTACTTTTACTAATTTTCCTTTATTCCTTAATAGGATCCTACATCTCACTTTTCTCTCTTCATCTTCCTTCTCTTGATCTTTCAAATTTTACTTTTCATTTTGCCCCTCTTTGCCCATCTTTACAATGACTGTTAAGCTTTATGGACCTTTAGCTATTAAACTGACTCCATTTTTGAATTCTATTGTTAAAGGTAGCATACTAAGTGGTATGTATTAAGCAGATACTTTCTATCATTATTTAGCTTGTTTCTATACTGCAACTATATATTTCTTATTAGATTTACATTAGTAGTTTTCATTGGTTATTATGGTATGTCCATATCTAGATTGTCTTTGACTCTATTATTGCTACTAATTATGTTGCTCTTTGTCAAGGTGGAATGGTTGTTACTATTTTTTTTTTGCTTTTTTGGAGACAGGGTCTCGCTTTTGTAGTTCAGGCTGGCCCTGAACTCACTATGGTGCCCAGGCAAGCCGCCGCGAACTCAGCAATCCTCATGTCTCTACCTCCCGAGTGCTGGGATTACAGGCGTGAGCCACCACGTCCGGCACTGTGGTATGCGCTGTTGATTGTTGGTGGGCGTGTCTCCACGCCCAGCATTCTATGTGGTTACCGGGGATCGAACTCAGGTCCTTGCGCTTGCGAGAAAGGCACCGGAACCACAGAGCTAACCCTCCGGCCCTGGTTGTTACTATTAATTGGTTTTTATTATATGCCATTATCGGATTTACTTTTGTGTCACTGACAGCTCTATAGTTCATTTCTGGAAAACTGTTTACTGGACCAATATGTTCTACCCTCCTCTCCCCAAAATGACCAAGGTGATGGGATCCTGGAATAGAGGCAAAGGCCTATAGTTAGCCACACCCACAATACACCACAGGAAAGCAGATACTAACTAAAGAGATCTCCATACTGGAGAGAAACTCCACTATTAACAGACATATAAACTTCAGCAAGCATATACACATGTGCACACACATTTAACCACAAATGAGAAAACAAGGCAACAAAATGCCTCTCAAACGTACTCATTTCTCCTAAAGCTGATTGATGGGCCACTGATGGTAAGAAATCAAAAATCAAACAGCTGAATTATATAAAACAATAAAAGAGGAGATTTAAAAGCAAATCAATAAAGTGCTTGGTAAAACTGAAGATGATATAACTCAACAGATAACAAAGTAAGTGAGTTTACAAGATTCTAATGAAAATCTAGTTTAGCTAAACCAAACAATATGAAACATGAATGACCAGGTTAGTAAAGAATCAGAGTTTATGAAAATGTATCTCCTAGAGGAGATAAAAAAAACTTCTACTCAAAGTATCAGCACCAGAAGTAACTGATATGATGACATAGTTTCAGAACTAAAAGCAGTTTCTTCACTGAATTGTAAGTTCCAATGTCAACACGAGGAAAACAAATACTGCAAATCTCATTCCTGTAATTCATAATTATCTTGATTCCAAAAGCAGACAAAGACCCAGCTAGAAAAGAAAACTACATGTCCATTTCTTTAATGAACATGGATGCAAAGATCAAGATATTGGTGAAAACAAAAAATTATTAAAAAGATCATCAACTGAGTAGGCTTTATTAAAGGGAAAGGATAGTTCAACATATGCAAGTCAATAAAGGCAATGCATCATGTAAATAGAAGCAAGAACAACAACGACAACAAAAATCACATGAGTATAGGGCCGGAGGGTTAGCTCAGTGGTTCCGGCGCCTGCCTCACAAGCCCAAGGTCCTGAGTTCGATCCCTGGTAACCACATACAATGCTGGGCATGGAGACTCACGGCCACCAACAATCAATACCACATACCACAGTGCCGGGCATGGTGGCTCACGCCTGTCATCCCAGCACTCGGGAGGCAGAGACAGGAGGATTGCTGAGTTCGCGGCAGCTTGCCTGG
>PVIC010050498.1:0-12795 GCA_004025085.1 Thryonomys swinderianus
GCTCCCGCGTCCCCAGCAAACACTTCGCCGACACCTAACCCGCGAGACCGCCTGGGCGCTGCCCGCGCCTCTGAGCAGAGGCATCTGGAGACCCACCCGGTCACCTCGGGCCTTCTACGAGCCATTCAGGTGCTTACTTACTTCACTTCACTAAAATTCCTCCAGTTCCATAAACATAATAGATTAAAGATTTGTTTACTAGTTACAATTTCCGAAATACTAAGTAAATGTAGAAAGGAAACAAATAGTTTATGAGGATAGGGTCTTCAACACTGCACACCTAATTCCAAACTAAAGTGATAAAGTCACGGAAAGGAAAGGTGCCATAAACAGCAAGTCAGTTGCTCAGCATGAAACAGCGGATAATGGAGGATGTGGGGTGGAGGACACTGCTGTGGCCACAGTGCTCTGCCTTTAATGTAGAACACGCAAGACGAGTCTGTTCCCAGGGAGGAACCAGGCTCAGGCCGGAGCCAGGAGGGGCCAGGCCCGGGCTTGGGGTCTCCTGACTCGGCCTTGTGGTTTCACGACTTTAAAACTTCTCCGTCTAGAGTAAACTGGGTAAGAAACGCTAGACGTCGTGAGGCAGGAAAGAGAAGTAGAACTGATAGAAGTGCAATATTACTCTCTGCTTAAAAGTCTACAAAAAATTATATGACTATTGAAGCATTCATATAACATCTACCCCGAATGTGAAAATGTACTCCACATTTTCCCAGGACATCAAATGGTAGCATTACTATTGAATTACATATTTATTATGGCTGAATGACTAGTACAATGATATTCTGCTTTATTGTTATATTAATTTCTAAAGCACGCTCTCCATTTTGTCAAATTTAAAAATGGCACAGTTATCAAAGAAGTCAAATATACTGACTCCGTACAATGAAATAAGCTACTGGTATGAAGATTAATTAGACAAATCTAGTTAGGAGGTGTCATGACCGCCTAGTCACACTAGGTTTTCATTTTGAATGTGAAAGATGTAATCACTGTGCTATTTTGAATGACAGTGTAAATATCATATGGAAGATCTAATCATAAATTATGTGCCTGAAATGAAATCTGAGAAAATGCTACCACAGATAACAGTAAAACAACACAGGGGAATGTATTAGATAAGTTCATTAATTTAAATGAAATAAAATTTATTTTTGTAGCATGTCGAGTAACAAGTATACACGTGAATTGTGAAAGATACTTAAAATGTAATTCAGCTATCTTGAGGGTGCCCTCATGTTAAATCTTTAAGATCCAGTAAACCTCATTATCACATTAACCTTCTTTCGACTCTCTTGCTACAAGTATCATTACATTAATTAGTCATTTTACTGCTCTTAAATGCTGGCCGCCTCACAACTGTTCCGTAACGCTTCTCAGTACTTATGTACACAAAAGTAATCTGAGAAATGTTTCTCCTGTGGACTATGTGAAAGAGTCCAGCACACCATGCCGTGCTAGCTTAAATGTAAATGTAGGCCAAGTCAGATTATAATGTCACAAAGAAAATAATTTTGTAACATCGATCACCTAAAGAGAATCTACTGCACTCGCCTTCCTATGTCGAAAGGCTCTGACTCGCTGAATTTAAGTCTCAGCCAATCGCAGCAAAGACAGAGTAAGAGGACCTGAGGACGAGGCACCTTCCTGAGACATTTGCTTCTGATAACAAGACCGAACCCGGCTTCAGCCCGTTGGAGCCCTGGTGCACGCTCTGCCTCACCACGTCTTCAACGCGGGCAGCGGTGAGAGGCCTCGGCTCCCTGTGCCTGGAGAAGACGGAGCCTTTTTGGCTACTTTTCTCGGTGATGTCTGCGCAGAGGACGCATGATCGTTAGTGTCAGGTTTGCCTCTGCTGAAGCCTGTGCGTGTCCTGAGACAGTCATGACTTTGTAAATTCTTACAGCATCTAAGCAGCTTTACTAACGACGCAAACAAAAATGTGCGGTATATCTGTTTCGTTTCTGAACCTCCCCCTTAGCTAATTATGAAGATAGCATTAGAGGGGAAGAGAGTTCTTAAATGATCTCCCAAACCCTCAACACGAATTCTGGAAAACTTTGAGAAAGTGATCAACAGTTAAAGCAGGGTAGAAACAGTACCTGGGAGAAACCAAAGCTTTCTAAAGGCTCCCGCGGGTGACACTTCCCTGCCAGCAGAGGCCCTGGAGCTCTCTCTACGGTCAGGGGGGTCGGCTTCCGCAGGCTGCGCCTTCAGCAGAGGCGTCGTCCGGTCTGGCCGCGGTGGCGCACACTGTCCGCCAGGGGACAGCCGTGTGTGCGGGCAGAGCTGGGGCTGACCAGTCCCACCTCAGAAAGCAGGGCACCTTACATGGGGTGGCCCTGTCCAGTCTTGGATGATACAGATGTGGTGTGTTCTGTGTTTTAGTCAAGGATAAGGCAGGGACAGATCTTTTGCAGCTCTTAGTCATCTTGTTAATTAAAGCCTTAGTATGGATCAGTAATCTGACAGCTCAGCAGAGCGGAGACTCTCAGGGGCAGACAACATGGAGTCTGCAGGAATACCTATGATCAGGAACGAATGAAGAATATCTATTACCTACTTACATGTACGTGTTTAGAAAATGTTTATTGAGTCATAGCTGTGTACAAAGATAAGTTCTAGGTGACTAAAAGCAATGAGAGAGAGACAGAGAGAGAGAGAGAGAGAGAGAGAGAGAGAGAGAGGGAGAAAGAAGAAACATAAAGATTGAGATAGACAAACAGAGGGAGGGAGGGTGAATTGGGCCATCACAGACTTGGTGTTAGGGATGAGAGTCTGCTGAGCACAGGCAGGTACCTGGGGTGCGGGGCGGACAGCCGCATCTTCTCCCTGCCCCCCCCCAGGCCTCCTGGCTGCTGCCGTGTGAGAAGCTCTCATCTGCAGAAAGCTGCTCTGTGCCTTCTTGCCTTGGAGGCTGCACAACATGAATGGACTTATGGAGACTGAGCCAAAATAACCTTTACCTCACTTAAATTGTTGGTGTTTAGTGGCATGGCTCAGCAACAAGGAAAGGAAGACATTAAGGTAGATTTTTGTACCAGGAGCTGCTTCATGGCGGTAACTGTCCTAACCATGCTGCTCAGAAGCCTTTATCACTGGCTTGTAGGAGGAGCTGGGCAAAGTGCAGAGATGCTGAACAGGAAGGCTGAGAACGCTGTTAGCCTAGCTTGAGTGATTCTGTCCAGAGCTCAGAGGTCAGAATGCAGACAGAAATGCAGACGGTAAAGACAAGGCTCAGGGGGCTTCCCTTAGAATCAAGGACTCCATTTACAGTTGGGCTCAAGTCTATGTGTTTTATGGTTTGGCAGAATATTTGTCTACATTCTGACTCTATTCTGAGATTTGGGGGAGAACTGATATCTATGGCAGTGGACTAATTAATCTGAAAGAGGAAATTTCAAGGTGACCAGTTATTCGCACTGTGGAATGAGTACTGCTGTCTGGTTTATTGAAATTTACAGTAAAAAGTGGAGTAAAATGCTCACTCGAAAAGTCTGGTGTTTCAACGAGAAAGAAACACCTGCGAAGTCAGAGCAAAGGAGAGCTTGGTTGCCAAGAAAAACATAAAGATAAGCCAAGATGTTTGCCAGAAGACAATTGGAAAACTGTCTCGAGGGCATCCCAGCAACCAGCAAGACCCTTCACAAGCTTCAGAATGGGCAACGGAATCGCTTCTCAGCCTTTTGGCCAAAACCAAGTGTGGAATGTAGAATGGTAAAGATAAATGCCTTTGAATGGCTCTGCTTTGTAAAGAGAATCGGGGTCCACAGATCAAGAAGGCCACTCCAGAGACTTTTCTTAGGATTTGCTCTACGGTGCTCAGTGCGGGTGCTCAAAAGCTACTGCAGTCACGATTGAGAGGAATCTCCTACTGTTCAGCGGCACCAGGCTGCGGTGCACCACATGGTGTTGGTTCACAGGCACGCAGAACTAAGAGTCGTGGGATCAGGGAGCATTGCACCGGAGTTTACAAGGCCTGGGTCACCGGGAAGTTTGCCCCAAGATGGTGGCATATAAGCTATGAGAGTGAACTCACAGGTGCAGTGCATGTCCTGAGAAGATGGAGATGCCAGGATCGTTACTTCTTTTCTAAGGAGGGACACTGCCGTGAGTGGCGCCACCCAGAGAGAGGCCATGATGGCCACGACAGGTGGCGATGCAGGGACGGGCGGCTGAAGCAATTTCATATTTCATCACAACCCGCCTAGGCGCTGGTCATGGAAACAGGATTTAACCTCACAGAACGACTGTCTTGCTTCGGTCTAATTTCTTTCTATTCCCCTCTTCCTGCCCTTAGAATAGGAATATTTACTTCGTATCACTGTATAGTGTCGTGTTTAATTGATGTTTTTAGGGCTCACTGATACTGTACGAGCTTGCTTTGGGTCTTAGAGGATATGCTCTACCTGAACGTTTTAGCAGCACTGGAACTGCTGAACTTGTTTACTCTTTGACATGAACTAAACACATTTTGGGTAAACAGACACACGTGCATCATTTGAAGGCCCACACTGGAATATTATCACTCAACTTTATCATGAGCCCCCAAATCTCATGTGTTTGAACTGTGACTGGATCACGGAGGGGATATAACTCATTTGCTGTCCAGACGTGGGGCCTGATCAGAAGGGTTGAGTCTCTGTGCTCACGACATGAAAGGTTATTTGTTCCTCCCCTCTGTTCTTCCTGACGACTGTGGCGTATGACCAGCTTTCCTCCTTAACAGACCTTTCTGCCAGGGTGTTTCTTCTTAGGGGCTGGCCTCCTGAGGACCAAACTCTGCAACTCTGAACCAAAATAACTCTTCTCTAAATTGTTAGTGTTTGGTACTGTGTCTCACTACAAAAGTGATGAGCCATTTACCTTGCTTAAATCCAGTGTCATTAATATAAGATTAAGAATGAAAAGAGCCACCAATTTTATAGATTTGTGTTTCTAAGGTAAAATACATGCCAATATATCAAAAGTGGTACAATGTGGGCAAAAAAGTAAATGAACAGTGTGTTAGGTAGTGTGTGCCCTGTTAGGTGATATTTGATCTTGAGCCCAGAGACAGCTGATCAGGGCTGTGCAAGAAAGTAGGTAGGAAGTACTCACAATTTTAAATTCTGCAATCTGGATAAGCTTTCTTGAAAAAGCGACATTTAAGGACCGAGCAAAAAAACCAAAATGCATGGAACTGAGCCTGGTACAGATCTCATAAAATATCTTTCTGAGCAAAGAAAACAGCCATGCTCAGACAGGTCTTTGTTAGTTTCACAGTCAAGAAGAATGAGCGGTGACAGACGCTGGATGGAACTTTCCTTGCTGCAGGGGACAGTTTTAGGTGAAAGACGGGAGAGACTCGTACGTCACACCGTGTGTACTTTCGTAGGCGTCAAAGACCGGCTTTTAACCAGAGAGAGCAGGAGCCACTGCAGGACTGAAGCAGAGGAGACCATGACTTGACCTCATAAATGTGACACTGGAGACACACGGAAAGTAAGAGAATGATTAGAAATAAGCTCTACTACTTCAAAGATTTCTTGCAAGCATTTACATAAATTTGGACAAATTGTGGAAGAAATAAAATCAGTATTTGCATTCTTATGTATCTCTGAAAACATTTCAGAGTGACGGTGATTGTAAATTCTCATGAAGCTATCTTCTGGACTCGGGTCATTTAATGACCAAGAAATCCATGGAATTAAGACTGTACAAGAAGGTAGAGCCGAGAGGAAACACATTAGGAAACATCTAGGGAAGAAGACAATGGATTATGTCTGGACATAAGTTAGATGCTGTCCTGGTGGTGGAAGCCCCTGCATGGGATAAGCCAAATCCCAAAAGAAATGGTGCAAAATATTTATTTGAACTGTGAATGTTTCTGGCAGATAGATGCAGTATTTTCATCTCTCTTAGTGTGACAGATCCTAGAGAAAAACAGAGAGAAACACAAGCATGTAGAAATGCTTGAGCCTGACAGCAGAAAGGCGATGAAACAAAAGGAGAAGGAAGATTTCTACCAAGCTGCCTTGTCAGAAAGGGAGACTGCAGGTGGAGAAGACAGCTAAACGGTCTTGAGAGAAGGGGAGAAAATCAGAGCAGTGGAACAAGAAGGAAGAAATGTCTCAAAAGTCGAATGAAAAGTACAGAACCAGCTTTGCGAGCTCTGTAAACTGAGGGACTGAGGCCAGGCGCTCTCAGGGAGGCACAGGTTTGCAGCGGGCTCCTGGGGAACGGGCTTCGGCCTCGCTCATCTCAGCATCCGTTTCCGAGTCAGCTACAGGCCGTGCGCCAGCTTGGGCAACCCGTGCTGGGTGTGCCTGACATGCCTGCGGCCCTGCAGCACCCACACAGGCACCCGCCGGCAGGATGGGTGCGGGGATGCTGGCCTGTGAGGGCGGAGGCTCTCTGCGTCCCCGGGCCGCGAACCAGCACAGGCTGTGCACAGCAGAGGGCCCCGGAGGACACGGCCCCGGGCTCAGGGCGCTCACACGTGTGCACACTACTTCTGCACAGACACTTAACGTACGCTTCTCGGATTTCCCTGCAAGGCAGCATCAGTCAGCAGCCCTGGCAGTTGGGTGAAACGTCACTGACTCCTTCCTGGTGACGTTGGGCTCTCTAAATCCTCAGGACAGTCCTCCCCTCTCTGTGACCTCTGTTGATTGCCAAACAGGTACCGAATATTCAGTAGAGGGCTTCAGACCTTAGGAAAGTAATTCTAAAACTACCTGATGTGGCCTACCAGTCCTCCAGTTAGCAGGAAGTACCTTTTAGGTAGATGACACGGGAATTCAAACTCACAATGAAATTAGCTCAGAACCATCTCATTACTTCTGTATTTTATGGACAGGAAATAAGACTGGAATAAGCAGACAGCAGATTGTCTTGGATGCTGTGGCCAGTAAATAGTGAGAACTGGGTCACTGTTTAAAGCCAAAAAGATATTATTTGGGTCACAGAATGTAGAAAAAAATAATTTGCAACATTATTTCAACGCATGTGGAAAGGGGAGATGTAGCATACTGTCTTATAGTTCTTTACATATGAAACGAAAAACATTACTTTGAGTTATGTGAAAATTTTTCTTTATAAATATACCTTGGAGCTTCTACGGTGGCGACAGAATGGGCTCCACAAGGCTCGCAGCCCACAGAGGGCGGGCGGAGGGCGGGCGGACAGGAGCAGGCTGGGCCCTCCCGCCGAGAACGGGCGGGCCTGCTCCCGCGCTTTGCTCTGCTTTACGCTTTAACTTGCGGCTTAACTTCTGACATTGCGTGGCGGTAATTTCTCCGAAATTCAACCTCGTAGGTTTCGTTCCCTCCTCTGTGAAATCAATAACTGGAACATCTGTCCAGCACATGTCCAGCATATCTGAGTCCGTGTTAGGACACAGCTGGAATTTCCTGGCGCCAGGACTCGATCTAATGACACATCCCCAAGGCGGACACAGTTCTCTGTGGGGCACAGAGCGCGGAGGCTGCCGGCCCCGGGACGAAGGGCCTGTCCCCCGTCCTTCAAAGCCTGCCGAGCACACAGCGCCCGCAGCGGGCCTCGGAGAAGCCTCGGAAGCCGCAGCAGATCTGAAGGGTCCCTGCCGCCGCCGGCCTCCAGAGCGCCTCGGAGGGGGCAGCCGGCGAGACGCTGGTGAGGGGGGAACGGGCGGGAGAGAGCGACAGCGCGGGGGCACGGCGGGTCCCCAGGGCGAGGGGCGCTCGCTCCGCGGGGCGGGCAAAGCGGACGCCGCTCCGGGCAGCTTCCCGGACTCGCGCGAGCACCCGGGGCCCCGCTGACGGCGCCTTGGGCTCTGCGAACCGAACCTCAGAGGCCGGAGACGACGCGGGCCGTGGAGCCCCTGGCCACCCGGGCCTCCGCGCTGCGCGTCCACCCTCGGGGCCAAAGCGAGGGGCCCGCGCCAGGGCGCGCAGGGCCTGTCCACGGTGGCTGGAGGTCGCGGTGATGGGGCCGGCGGGAACCTCTCCCGCCCCCGGGACTCGGAGGGAAACCGTTTCCTGTGTCAGCAGAAGTGCAACGGTTCCAGTCAAAATTAAAAGACTAAAACGCTGAACCGTGAGTAACACGAGGAAAGAGCGCCTCGCACTTGCCGCCATCGGGGCAAACCGCCCGAACAGCGCTTCTCAGGCTCCACAGTCCGCGCACCAGGACGGGCCTGGGGACCGGGCCGCGCTGCCCGCGCTGAGCCCTCAGGGGCGGCAGCGGGGCCCCGAGAACTCACACTGGACAAGCGGGGCGCTGGCGTCCAGGGCCACAGGGGCTGAGCCCCGCTCGCCGCAGGGACCCCGCCTGCGTCCCCGCTAGCTCCGGGCAGGGAAGAAAGCACACGGCTCGGAGGGTCTCCCGCCCTGCGCTGGGTCACGCAGCCAGCGGCGGAGCGAGGAGAGGCTGGGCCGCGAGGCGGACGCGCACCGGGCCTGAGCCGGACCCGAACCCTCAGCGCCCTGTACCCCAGCCACTATGGAAAGAGCTCTGTCAATGATAAAAACCATCGTTTGATGGCTGCTGTCTTTCTTCGTGTGTTCAAACGAGGAAGGAGAAATATAAGCAAGTTCAATATAGACATTTTATAAAAGCAACAATTCCATGCCAAAATGTTTGACGAAAACATCCACTCAGTTGTGTTTTGCGGGCTTACGTGACTTCAGCGTGACAGCAGTAGCGGTGTGTATGTGTATATGTCTACCGTGAATATGGCAGGCTCCCTGGTCTCACAAATAATGAATGAATTTTTAAGATATCAGACTTTATCATTAGTTTAAGATCTAGAGACAGCATGCTTTATGTAAAAATAAAAAGCAAAATAAATGCATGAAATGAATTCTAGAGGTAGATTCAAATTCCTTTGATTTATACATAATGTTTTCTCAAATAAAGATTCCTCTCATATTTCAATAATCTAATTTCCATTGTTAGAAAATAAACAGGGAAATTGACAGACTTTATTTGGTTTGCTCCCTGGGTAGGTTATTTAAATAAGCTTTGCATTTCAAAAACATGCACAAATTCTAATATCTTGGTATTTTCAGGGATTGTCAGCATAATCAATTATATTTCATTTCTATTATTAATCGACAAATGGTTAAATATTTTAAATTCTACACAAAACCTTGACTTTCTAAAAGTCTTTCAGCCTTTGTTGAAAGAGTATAGAAAATGGAAAATTACTTAAGCTGGTTTTAAAGGTTTAGTGGGTCCATAAATATGCCACTAATTTACATCTTCTTGTCCTTCATTGTATTTTTCCAGTATCATCCCTCACTTCTCACCATTCTTTTGTTATTGGTCTATCACAGCTGAGCGACACCAAGTTTCCTATAGCGAATTATACACAAAACATATGTTGCTAGTTATTATGCCTAGAACAAAATAGCATAAATCCTAAGGAAAGGGAAATGCAAGAACATAGCAATAGTAGAGTAAATTAATTTTAGGGCTGCCTTTCTGCAACTAATATTGCTATTTCTAGATGTTTCTGTGAAGAAAGTCAGGATTCGATGGCTGCATCCAAGAATCTTCAGCTGTGCCAGAAACCTGTGGCAGTGACCAAGTGGGCCACGCGGGCTTTATCTCTCCCTTCCTTCGGATTAACTGAACCGCTCTGCTCCTGTGAGTAGGAAGATGTGAAGATCAAAGAAACATGCCTCACAGTTTCCTGCACTCAGACAGGGTCAGTGGAAGTTACTCCTGATGCTTTTTCACGGCTCACTGAGGTGCTTTTCCATGGGTCAGGCCGCAGCCCCTCTTCCTCCTTCTTCCTGCCGGTGAAATGTGTGCAGCGTTCCCAACGCCACTCCGCACACACTGGCCCCACGAAGGGGACGTCCCCGACCAGTCGTAAAAGAGTCGCTGATGCTATTGATGACGTGTAGAGCAGCTGCCATATCTAACCACCACGGGCAGCTAATGAGATGTGAGTTATTACACGGTCAGGGAGGGACTGGGTTGTCCAGGGAGCCCATAAATAACAAAGTCCTCAGGACTGTGCCTGGAGGTGTGCCTGGGGTCCAGCCCTCAAGGTGAAGATGCGAAGACCAGGCCTCCGGCCTCCCCGAGGAGCAAGCAGTTACCGTGAGTCACATTAGAACTGGTACCATCTGGTACAGTCCAGTCCAGATAGACATTAGTCGCCAAGGTGGGCGACAGAGCGTCCGAACCCAGCCCTTCCCCAGAGGCCTCTGCTCCCCGGCTGTGTGTTCTGCTTTCCCCCCGAACCGACGTAAGCTGAGCACGTGCCTGTGACCCTGCAGGGTGACGGCGGCCCGGCCCGCGCTGCCCCCACTGTGACTTCGCCACACACAGTGCCCCACACGCAGGGCCTCGGTGCCGCCCACTGCCAGGACCCTCCTCCCTCTCGGTAGCTGTTCCGATTCCCTGATACATCTTTCCTACTCCTAACCCTTGTCCTTTGGAATTCATTCTTCGATTTTGAAGGACGCGAACTCAGCGTACCCGGCGTCCAGTAGGTTAGGGTGACACTCTCCTCTGAGTCACACCCACTCCTTTAACGTGCAAGGGACACAGCGTGCCTGAACTCCCACCGTTCTGGGTCTGTGCTAGATCTGAACGATAATTCCTTACTGACCCCTCATAACTCATCTTCCACTCTGCTGTCCAGCTTCTTCAGATAGGTTCACACATGACAAAGGATCCTTGAGAGGCAATTATTGTCTTTCTTCTTGATACCAATGCAATATAATGAATTTTTATTTCTGATGGGTGAATTTTTGAGTCAGTATGATTCTATGCCACATCTCTCCTGTTTTGCAAAGGCCAAAATTAAGGAATTACCTGTAGAAGCAAAGCTGGGCTGTCTGAACCCTTAGGGAATCTTAGTGAAGTATAAATCGCTCTGTGCAGACTCGTCCTCATTACAAGCACTTCTTCCATGCAGAAACTGCCAGATGCTTTGAGAAGTATTTGGAGTAAAGCGATTGCCTCACGTCTTTCCAGGACTTTGTTCTACTAATCACCAGCGCCTGGGGACCCCCCACCCCACATCACGCTCCTCACCAGCTCAGCACCCTCGGGCTCTGGGTCCCGCGGGGTAACCACAGGATGCTCGGGGTGGATTAACTTACCCCGCTTCTCTGCTCTTCACTCCCTTGACACGTACGAGTGTTATGAAGCCAGGTCTCCTGTCTGTGCGCCCTTCCCGGCCCAGCGCAGTGAAGGAAGCGGACCGACAGCCCGTGCCGCCGGGGCGCCTGGGTCCGGCCGAGGCCCGGACTCGCCGCTGTGCTGGAGACCGTCGCTGGCGGTTCCTCCTCCCCTCAAGGCCCTGTTCTCACAAACGCCCTTGTGGGCCACTCCGCTTCCGCCGAACAACAAGCCGCGAAGCCAGGACCTCCGCCCTCCCCACGCCGGCCTGCGCGCGGGTCCCTGCGACTCTCTGCGCCCTCGGGCGGCCGTCTGCTCCCCTCCCGGAGGGGCTCCTCCCACCGAGGCGGCTCCCACCCCTTCCCCGCCCGCCGCCGCCTCGTTGGCCTCCTGGAAGGCGAGGCTCAGGCTGCCGGCTGACTGGGGGGTGCTCAGATCCACGTCCGCGGCACACTCCGCCCCCAACACACACCCCGACTCGCTGCCAGGGCGCAACAGCGTTGCTCCCTCGGAGCCCCACGCGGGCGTCTGTCCTCCGCCTGCTCATCCCGGCCCCAGGCTCGGTCCTCCAGCCCCGCGTCCACCCGCGCGCTGTGCTGCGCGGCCCTGGCCGAGCTCACGGCCTGGCTGTAACGGGAACTGTCCACACGGGCTCTCCAGACGCACCGCTCTGGGCTTCCGCTCAGTTCAGCACTTGGCTGCTCCGCCCGTAACCGAGCAAGTATTAACCTGGCGAAGCACACGCTGCCCGGTCTCCACGTTGCCCCTTCCTCGCCGCACGGACTCTGTGTCTGCGCCCCGACGGCTCCCTCAAGCTGCTCACGCTGTTTTCTTTTTCTGAACCCTCTTGCTTTCGTGCTCACAGGGAATTTTTCAGTGACTGTCAGATGCAAGTTCAAAATATATTCCAAATTGGGCCGCTTCCTTGCAACTTCGTCGTTTCCACTAAATTATAAGCAA
Organism: Thryonomys swinderianus; assembly: GCA_004025085.1. Classification (NCBI taxonomy): domain Eukaryota; kingdom Metazoa; phylum Chordata; class Mammalia; order Rodentia; family Thryonomyidae; genus Thryonomys; species Thryonomys swinderianus. The sequence goes on from PVIC010050498.1 coordinate 12,067, forward strand.
CTACGATGTCTCAGCAGAAAACTAAAACAGTGTTTAAAAGCATCATTTGCTTTAAAACAAATCACAAAGTGCTCTCAGGGGCACGGCTGCCTGTAGACACCTTTCACTCCGGTTACAACTGAGCCCCAGCTGCGGACCGAAGCCCACGGGCTCCCTGAGTGTCGCAGCCCATCCCCAGACCCTGGCCCGCAAGGCCTTCTTCCTGAAAATCACGTTTGCCCTCGTGCTCACCCCACAGAAAATCATGCCATTTTCTGTCTCCTTCCTACAAACATGGATGGCACCCTCAGTTGCGGGAATGAATTGGTGTGCCTTAATAAATCATATTGCCTACTATTAAACATGCAACCCAATATAAATTCAGGTTAATAAGTAAAATTTGACTTAAATCTGGAATAGAACAAAGTTCCTCTTGGAGTGACTGTATAGTTGGTGAACAGCGTGGCCATTAAATAAACCATTAATAGTATAAATCCTGCCACACAAAATTAAGCATTTCCTATCCCACTAATAAGACCAACTAAACAGAGGATCTGGTGAAAAGTGTGAATTGCTAACTTTTTCAGTTTCTAAAATCTATGTTTGCACAATTGTTGATATACTAAAAATGAAATTTTATATAGCTTTCCAATTAAAATTACTAAAATGTTATATAATGAAAAATGATTATTAGTTTATAATGTTTATTCACTTGGGCACCTTTTACTTCAACAGTTTTTACATACAGTC
>PVIC010050499.1:0-12794 GCA_004025085.1 Thryonomys swinderianus
TGATCCCAAGTGGAAGTCCTCCTGATGTCCTCAGCTTCATTGCTCACAATAGTAACCTACAGGTCTGGACGGAATCTGCTGGGGAGCCAGTACAGACGCTTGGAGGTGGCCTAGGTGGAATGCTTTTGGTGGCCCAAGTGTCTCTCTGGTGGGCCACTAGATGGCGCCTGGGAGGCCACCGCTCTGTCGCAGGACTGGTGGTGGCAGGAGTTCACTGCAGAGGGAACTTGCTTTCAAGAGGCCTGGTCCTTAAAGAGACATGGCCACACAACGGCACACTGCGTGCTAACCCCACAGCGAGTCTCCACCAAGGGCAAGCAGCCCTGGCTAGGCTCAGAGGCTTCTTTGGCTTCACCTTCCTGGATGTTGAACTGCAACCTCTGGTAGCCAATCTCTTTGGTAGCCTTCAGCTCCTGCTGCAACTCCTGGGCCTAATGGGGACACAGTCGGGCTGGCAGGTGGCGTCAGAGCTCCTGGCAGAGCAGTGCAGGGCTGAGACACATCTACGGGACTCTGGCTAGAAGAGTAAGAAACACAGCCAGCTTCAGGGAGTGAAGGGCACCGGAGGGAGCAGAAGGCCAGCCCGTGAGTGAGCGGGACTTCCCCCCGCTTTCCTTGGAGCACGTGAGACTGGAGTCATTGAACTTATCTCTGGGCTTTGGGTACAGAGAGTTCTCCTGTCTCCTCTTCAGCTTGCATCTTCCCAAATGCTGATGGGGACTTGGAGGTAAGTGAGGGAGGGAGGGGGCCTCAGAGAGGCCTGTCTGCTTGACTGTGGGACAACTCTCATGTTGACTGTAGGGGATGAAATGTGGGCTCCTGCGAGAGCCATTTTACCTGGGGCTTGGCCAGAGACCCTCCTGAAATTACAGCTCAGCTAGTCTCATTTAAACCAGCTGCTTTGCTCTGGCAACTGAACTTGCCGTAGCCCCTGGCTGTGGAGCAGGACATTGGCGCAGCCCCTGCGGAGATGTGTGAGGAGTGTCCGGGCCACTGGGACCTGGATATTTCTGTACTTTCTCCTGGCAGTAATGCCAAGGGAGGCAAAAAGGGGGTGTATACAATTCTCTGGAGATCAGGTCTGCATTTTCCCAGGGCTACAAATCTTCCTCCTGACTCAAGCTGATATAAAACTGCAGTAGAAAAATGACAGGAGGGGGTTTGAATTCATCTCTATTGCTTATAAATCTCACCGTTTGCGGAGAAGCAAGGAGGCTGAGCAGAGGCAGGTAGGAAGAGGGCAAAGGGCAGTCTTAGGCCAGGCCTTCTCCCGGAGATGACGTAGGGGAGCCGGGGATGGGGTAGATTTTCTTCTCTCCACACTGGAGGGGGTGAGGGTAGAGCTCAGAATAGTAGATGCTGCTTTACTGTACAGGAAACAGAAAGGAAACAAGGAATAGAAAACAGGCCACCGAGGATTTGCTGGGAAGCAAAGTTTATGGTCCAGTGGGGCTGGGAGGAGGCTGGAGGCATCTGCATTCCCTGGATCATTTGGCTTCTGCAGGTGGAAGCTTGAGCCTAGCCCAAGATATACAAGCAAGGGGTTTGGTGGGGCCTGGTGTGCAGTTGACTTGCGGAGTGTGCTGAGCTTGTCTGTGGGGTCATCTGCCCTGTTGTAGTAGATGTGGTTCTGTTTGGGAGCCAGTTCTCTTTTGCTTCATTACTGGTGGCCCTAGGGGGTTCTGGAATAACACTGCTTTGCCTTCTTGTGGAGCTCCTATTTCTTCGCCCTGACTTTAACTTCACTGTGTTTATTCATTTGTTTACGGTTTGTGGCCCAATGCACAGCTATGCTTGTGGACTCTGAATTGAGATTTGGTTCATTTCTCAGTGTTATTACCCACTAGCTGATCATTGGCTTAGCCTTTCTGCACCTCAGTTTCTCCTGTGAAGCAGAGATGACAGTAGTGCCTATCTTTCTGGGTTATTGTGAGGATTAGGGGAAATAATCCATGTAAAGTGCACAGAGCAGTGCCTGGCTCTTAAGCACTCAATAAATGTTAGCTGTCATTAATTTGACTTGTTCACAAGCATTATTGAATGCCAGTCTCCTGGGCTTTTGGCAGAAAGCTGCTCTGGGATCAGCACAGTGCAGCACTAACTGCTTTGGAGGTTTGCTGAGCCCCCATCCCCCCTGGGTGGGCAGTGGGTCCCCTCCAGTGAGAAAGTTGCAGACCCAACATTAAAGACCAGCTCTTCAGGGAGGGTCCGTCCAGCCTTTGTACACACTGGTGATGCCCTTATGGCATCCACATGAGGACACATTCTCTTTGGCAGCGGTGACTGCTGCCGGATCAAGGACTCCCGGGACTTTCCTGTTCTTCACAGTGGAGCTGGGTCGCTAGTGTGAAAAGGGAAGAAAAGTGGAGATGCCCAGGTTTGATTCGAAGCATCACTTTTCTGTCTTGGCCAAGAGGTTGGCAGAACGAAGAGGCGGTGGCACAGGCCTGAGAATGAAGGGCAGGCTGCCGGCCTTCCGCGGTAGAGGTAGATCTCCATTCCACTCAGCCCCTTGGCATCAGCCCAGCATTCCTAGCAGTATAACCAACTCTTAAATCCAGCCACGATGAGGGAGGAGCAGGCAGGTCACTACAGAGATAGGGGACCCGAGAACAGCCCAAGTGTACAGGTTAGAGGGAGGCCCCAGGGAAGAGGAAAGTGTTGGCCCAGGGACTGGACAGGGAGTGGTTGGTAGGGGGTGGGAGGTGGCGTGCTGACTGCTGACTCAGTGCCTTAGGGTACCGGGACTGGCCCAGGCACTTAGCTGAAACAGGGAGGTCTGTCTTCAAGAACACCTCCCCTCCCAGCTTCTCAGACAGATTGGGGTTGATGGCTGGGGTGGGTGCAGGGGACTTCAGGGCAGCCAGCCTTGGGCAAAGTAGGAAGAGAATGACTCTTTAACTCCTTCCTTACCATAGTGCACCGTAGGGTTTCCCTGGCTGCTCCCCTGGCCTCCACCAGGGATCTGGAGGCAGCTCAAATCACCATGGTGCTCCAAGAGCCACCCATTTGTGGCCATGGTTTGTCAGGGTATTTGCTGTTAACAACTACAGTGAGGCATTCAGGGAATCTTGAAGTAACTACCTTTTCCCAAGACGTGCAGGTCTGGAAATGGAGTGGGGCTCAAACAGTTTCCTAGGATGTGGTCTTTCACCGATGGACCTGCAAAGATTTCCAGGGACCTTTGACACCCTGTAGCATCTGTGTCATTTGCAGACTGTAGGGCCCAAATCCCAGTCCCCACTAATCTGTCTGAGTGGGTTACTTGGCTATTCATTACGTTAGTTTTCTGGCCTGAAAATGCAGTAAACCAAGATAACAGGGATTTTCATCCTTGTGAACAAAACTCTTGAGGCTCTATCCAGGCACACAGTAGGTCTCCAGGGTCAGACATTAGGAGCATCTCTCCTCTGTCCAAGGCAGATTGGATAGAAGGCGAGAGGAGGGAAAAGCAGACGACGGCAGCAACGGTGAGGAGAGCAGCAGCAACATTTTAGCTTGAAAAATGCTGAAAATAGCTTGTTCAAGCCTTTGTAGATAAAAATGTAAAATGTATGCAAATGTATGTGACTTACACAGAAACATACATCCAAGCCCGCCTCACAGTCAGCACCGGATGTGACCAGCAGGAAAATCCCTGTGGCTCGGGGAGGGACCCCAGGCGGTCCTGCTCTGGGTCTTGTTGTTTTGGGGGAGGGAACAGCACTGCTGTCTGCCAGGGCCGGTGGTCTGGGTGGCTGCGGCTCATGCTCCTGTTTCCACTTCTCTTTGGGGTTCTCTGCGTTCCCACAGTTCCGTGCTGAAGGAAAAGAAGCCCTCAGCCACTCTCTGCTCTTCCTTCTGCTTCCTTGGAGAGCCTCCTTGCTCCCTCTACCAGCCGGAGCTCTATTTGTGGAGCATCTCAGGCGATGCACGGCCCCCTCTCAGGTGTCTGTTTGGTCCTCCTGGTCGTAATTGCAAGTCAGGGATGGTGGGAGTGTGACAGCTGACCAAGGAGGGGCAGAAGGCAGAGAGCCAGAGATTGAGAACGGAAAGCTGGGACGGAGGAAAGAGAGGACAGAGGGAGGGATGCACATCAGGACGTCTACTACAGCTGCCTAAAAAGGCTTTCACATCCCAGAGCATCCTCTCTTGCACTTCCTGGGGCTCAGCCCAAGCCACTGTGAACTGGTGGCCACCATCTCCCCTTGGGTAGCTGTGGAGGCCTGTGCCAGGTGGCTTACAGGGCTGAGGGGCTGCTGCTCACTTTTCTTTGAGACAGGGTCTCGCTTTGTAGCTCAGGCTGGCCCTGAGCTCACTATGTAGCCCAGGCAAGCTTCGAACTCAGCAATCCTCCTGTCTCTGCCTCCTGAGTGCTGGGATGACAGGCGTGAGCCACCACGCCCGGCACTGTGGTATGTGGTATTGATTGCTGGTGGGCGTGAGTCTCCATGCCCAGCATTGTATGTGGTTACCAGGATTGAACTCAGGGCCTTGTGCTTGCGAGGCAGGTGCTGGAACCACTGAGCTAAATCTCTGGCCCACTGTTGTCCACTTTTTTTTTTTTTTTTTTTGAGATAGGGTCTCACTTTTGTAGTTCAGGCTGGCTCTGAGCTCACTATGTAGTCCAGGCAAGCCTCGAACTCAGTGATCCTCCTGTCTCTGCCTCCTGAGTGCTGGGATTACAGGCGTGAGCCACCACCCCGGCACTCACTTTTGCCCACTTTTGAGGTATTGAGGATTGAAATCAGGGCCTTTCCACTGAGCTGTACAGCACCAGACTTTTTTAAATTTTTTTCAATTTTAATTTTGTGTGTGTGTGGTACCGGGGATCAACTCAGGCCCTGTGCGTCCAAGGTTGATGCGGTACCACTTGAGCTAAATCCCCAGCCCTGTTTTATTTTATTTATTTTTTGAGACATAGTCTCGCTAGGTTTCCTAAGCTGTGCTTGAACTTGTCCTCCTCCTGCTGGAGCCTCCCAGAGCGCTGGGATCATGCTTCTCCTTGAAGAGCTAGGTCTGTGGTGGTTAGGAATGGCAAAGAGCCCTTGCCCTGTGTTCTGTGGATGCCAACAATCTTGCCCCCAGCAAAGGTCAGGCTGGACTCAGCTCTCTGCCTACAGTCCTCTTTAGAGTAGGTCCTTTGAAGTTTTTGCCTTTAAACTACCTGGGTACAGGGGTAGGGTCGGGATTGCTTTATTATCAGAAATGTCAAGACTGTATCTAAGTGATCCAGTGCAGGGCTCCTTTGGGGAAGAGCCTGCCGCCCATCCCATGAGTTCCTGAATGGAAAAGGGCTTCAGCCCCTGCCGTCCTGGCCCATACTATCAGGGCGCCCCTCCACTCCCGTCCTTCACCCAGTGTCTCTGGGCCCCAGATCTGTAGGACCGAATCTAACCGAAAGCTGCAGAGGGTCCCAGATAACGCCAAAGGCTTAACTCCCCACCCGCAGGCCATCACTCCGGAGGGATGGTCCTTGTTAGCAGAAATTTTGCTTCTAAAACTCTGTTCTCCACCACACCTTGACCCCAAGGTTCCTTGAAGTTGTCTGTGTTTGTGCGGAGAGAGAGAGAGAGGGATTCCCAGTGAGGACTCCTGGAGGAAGTGATGGTCTGGAGTTCTCTTGTCCTCCAGTCTGTCCTCCCACCCCCAAGGAGCACATCTGAGAGATGATCTTTATGAGGCAGCCCTTTTTGGACCCCCATCCTCTCCCCTCCAGCTGCTGCTCCCCAGAGTGCTGTGCAGTAACTGACGCATTGTAAGGGCAAGGGTGTCTAAATAGATGAAGCGCTGGGAAGATTTGTAAGAAAACCGTCCCCGGCGGGCGCCGCGGGCGAGCAGGACTTTAACCCCGTCAGCGCCGCTCCTCAGGCTGCTCAAGGGGTGGGGCCTGGCAGCCGCACCGGCCCCAAAACTGCGCTTGGAGATCCTGGGGTGGCAGGCAGGTGATGTCACCCCTGCGGGCCCAGAAGTCTTCCCGCGTTCCCTAGTCTGCGGGTGGCCAGGATCTGGCTGCGCCCAGCCCGGGTGGAGGGGAGCCTGGGTCTGCGCCGCCGCCGCCGCCGGAGACTCCGCGGACTCCGCTCGCCGGCGGCAGGACCCGAGTCGCCGGGGCGTCTGTGGGCCCCGAGCTGCTCCCCACTCCCTCTCGGATCGGAGGCGCGCTGCGGCTGGGGGTGGGGGTGCGCCGGAGCCTCGCGCCGATTGGCCGCCTTGCCCCCGCCCCTGGGCGCCGAGCAGCCCCCGGGAAGTTGCTAGTTGGCGGGCGCGCCGCGGGGCCTCGCTCCGGAACCGCAGCGGCGCGAAGGGCTCCAGGGGCTGCTCGCCCGCACTCGCGTCCTCCTGCTCGGAAGCGCCGGCTCGCTCCTCACCGCTACCTGTTCCCCCGCGCCCCCCGACTCCAGCTCGCTCTCGGCAACTTCGGTGTTCGAGTCTGGCCACCCCGCCCGGCTCCCCGCCGGCCCGCGCCCTCCCTCCTTTGTTGTGCGATGAGGGTCGGGTTTCCGATCTGACCGAGCCGCCGCCGCCGCGCGGAGCCGCGGGCATGGAGCCGCTGAGCCACCGGGGCCTGCCGCGCCTCTCCTGGATCGACACCCTCTACAGCAGTACGTGCGAGCTCGGGCTGGGGAGGCCACGCGCGAAGGGCCCGGCGCTCTGCGTGGGTCCCGAGGCCCCGGGTCCAGGTGCCCGGCTCGTGCCGGAGCCCGAGCGCGGGCGGGGCTGCGGGCGCGGTGCGCCAGGTGCGCAGCGGGCGGGAGGCGGGAGGCGGGAGAGCGGCGCCACTCCCCGGTGGCCCGCAGGTGGGGTCTTCGGAGCCCGGACTGGACTTCAAGTCATGGGTGCGGGGGCGGCCGCGGCCGGGGCGCTGTGTCCTCCTCCCACCTGTTGTGTAATCTGCACTCTCCGGCGCCACGGGAGAAGGAAGCGCCGTTTTGAGGGTGCTACCTCGGCACCGTAACTGGCCGCTTCTTCGTCCACGCTGAAGCGAAAAGGCCATTTTGGGGAAGTCTTGGCGCTCGAGTTGGCCACCTCAGGGACATGCTGAGGCCGCTGTGTGGTTTGAGGGTGAGGGTGGGACCGGGTGGGAAGCCAGACTGTAGATGTAGCGCTCTGGGGGCCTTTTGGATGGAGACGTTGAAAATCCCCTCCTCAGCAGTCTTTTCTGCCAGCTTCATCACCACCCTCATCCTCAGCATCCCTACGCCCCCAAAAAATAGGAAGGGAAAAAAAAGCCAAACCTCCTCGGGTTCTCCACCCCCTCGCTCCCAAATCTCCAGTCATGTGATTGCTCTCGCGCTGCCGCGTTGGAGGATGTGTAACCGATCGCTGCGACTTCTTCGGGGCTTGGGCTCAACCCTGGGAGCCACCCCCACACCCACATACTCCCCAAAACAGGGACTGCCCCTTCTCCCCACCTGTCCCTTGAGAGGCCTTCCCCAGAGGCTCCCGGGTGTGTGAGTGGCCTCTGAGGAAGATGGTACGTTTTGGACCTCCGGACCCTCTTGAACGCGACCCTCCACTCTCTCCTATTGCATCTCCCAGCCCAGAACCCTGGGGTGGGCGTCCAGGGAGGCAAATGGAGCTAGATTCTGGTTCTGGACCCTGGACACCATGGAACAAGGACAGTGTTAAGGACTTGGCGCGAGTTCCTTAATAACAGTCTTATTGGGGGGGGGATAATATACTTTGAGTCCCCAGAGTCTTGCCCTGGAGGCTCCACAGTACCCAAACCCAGCCTTTGCTCCCTGCTTCCTTTGAGTCCTGCCTTCACCACACCCCTCCCCCCACCCTACTTTCTTTCCATGCCTTTCCCCAGGACCTATCCTTGTGATGGTTCATTTTGCTTTGGTTTTTCAACATCAAAGGGGCAAAGCTGGTTCCCCTGGGTGTCAGTGCTGTGCCAAGCCCAGCCACTCCATCTGCTCTTTCCCCAGCGGAGGCAGCTTCTTTGGGTGAGGGTCAGGGCCCACGGCTGTGTGGCGTGTGTGTACACGTGAATGGGGACACACATCTGTTCAGGGGCTGGTGCAGATCAGTTCCTGACCTGCAGAAAGGATTAGTGACCTCTGCTGAGCTGTGCTCTTGCACATAGCAGTCATAACAATGCCTCATATTCACATGCTGCTTGTGTTCCTGAATATTTCTGGCTCTTTGCAAAACTCAGTACTGGGTTCCCTATTTCCCAAAGCTCAGAACACTATGGAAAACCATGTCTGGCTTTCTCTCCATTGTGTAAGACCTCCTCACCTGATCGTTTTCAAGTGCACTATCCTCTAGCCTGGAGGTGAGAAGCAAATTGCCTTCAGCTGCTTTGAAAATTCCAGACCAGTGGAATGCCGGAGAAGGGAATTAGACCCAGGGCCTCTTCGGAGGTATTGGAAATCAGTCCTGATTCAGGCAGGCTGGCATCTGAACTATGTACCCTGCTGCCACCACCCTGGTGCCTGGGGGAGCCTAGGTGGTGGGATGGGCAGGTAACACTAATTTGAGGTGGTGTGATCTGCTCCCTCTGCAGAGTGGCTTAATTGAGAGCCCTGTAGCATGAGGCTTCCTGGGGAGGTACTGTGTAGTCATGTTTGGGCTGTTAGCCATCAAAGTTTCCTCTTGACAAGAGCCTAAAGTAAAACAAATACCCAGGCTGTCATTTGCCTGGCAGCATAGCTTTGTGGCTTCCAGAGGAAGTTCTGCCTCCTGGGGAACTGTTTGCTCACAAGGCTCACAATCCTGGGGAGGTGGGTCCCCACAGATGCCAGCTCCATCAGGAATGGTACATGGAGTGAATCCAGAGCAGCCAGTGTGACTTCCCAGCAGTGGAGGCTCAGCTGTCATGTTGCCCTTGCAGCTGGGATCACAGGATCTCCAGAGTGCCTACTGTGTGCTTGGTACTGTGCTAGGTGCTTCCCAACCATTCTTGCCAAACCCAACTCTGAACTCTTACAAATTAGGAAAGGGAGACCCAGTAAACTGAAATCATGTATAGGTGGTATATAACTCATAAATGACAGAACAGAAATTCACACCATGTCCTAGGACAGTGAAGAGGACTTTGGAGCATCACCCAGATCCGTGTGAGCTTATTCCAGACCTTGGAATGTCATGGAACAGGGACAAGAATCTCTTTAGTCCTTTGTCTCAGAGTTCTCCCTAAAATGATCCAGCATTGTTAGTGGCTTCAATGACTCTGGCCCCAATATGTCCCCCTGTCTTTTGCAGGACCAGAGGGCTAGACCAGGAGGGGATGGGTGGCTGAGGCTCCATCCGAGCCCACTAAGACCAGAGATTCTCTGCTCCCAGGTGCCAGACTGCACAGCACTTTTTCATACACTTCTTGTCTTGGGAACTGCGTACCTGTTCTTTCTGGTGTCAGCATGTATCCTAGGAGGAGTACGCTCACTTCGTTATATGTCGATGGTCACTTGAGAAAGAGTGGGCACCAAATCACCTTTTTCCCCTATGGTAGAAGTCTTGAAGGGCTGAGGTTATGGAGACCTCTCGGACTCGAGGAGCTGGGTCAGATCCCAGCTACCAGTGTGATCTGGGATGGATTAGAGCAGGGTCCTTTGGCCCTGTTAAACTAGAGTGGCAGGTGAGGGCTCCAGTCATCCCAGGTTCCTGTTCTCATGCCAGTCTTTTTCAAAATGAATGTAATAATGCCATCTTCTCTCATCAATACCATATTTTTCATTAGGACTCGCATGATTTCATTAGGACTCACGTGATTCATTAGGACTCACTTTTTTTGTTTGTTTGTTTTGTTGGTATTAGGAATTGAGCTCAGGACCTTCTGTTTGTGAGGCAGGCATGGTGCCACTGAATTAAATCCCCAGCCTCTGTTGTTTTTTTTTTTCCCTTAACTCCTCTACGTTTCACCAACCACATTTTCCACTAAACATTTTCCACCTTCTCTTTGTTACATTTTCTACCATGGAGTTAGGCTAGACTAAATTAACTGTGAAGTAACCCAGAAATGAGGGGTGCTCTGAAACTTTCTTTGTCCCACCAAGCAGAGGTAGCCGTCCAAGGAGATCTAGATTGAGATGTATGTGTGCCCTAGGTGGATGCATTACTTGGCTTTTCTTTAAATGAGGAGTCTTTTAATACAACAACAGGGTTCACTTAGAAGACAGCTGAGCACTACATTTTGGGTCTCTTTCTTTGCCATTTTAACCTCTTTTTTGTCCCAAGCAATTCCTTATTGATCCCAAACACACCTACCCTGCTGAGCCAAGCAAAAGCCTGCAGTTTTTTGGATCTCACAGAAGGGAGAATATGACCATCTGTAGTTACAAGAAACATGCATTTTGGAGCTAACAACTCTTATCCCAACGAGCATTTCCAAGGAATATTTTGGTCTCTTGTGATATTTTTACCTTCCTTATTGACTCACTTCCCATCCGTGGGCCAGGAAAGTGTTCGGGGTTGTGGGGTTTTAAGTCCCTCTCAAGATAATCCTGAGCCTGCCTCAGTATATTGTCTTAGTCCTACATTCCTAAACCAAGGACTGAGCTCCTGGGGTCGTGTACATTTCATTAGAGCAGCTCACTCAACTGGGCCACATCAGGCCGCCCCTGATATGCCAGCGGGCACCTGCAAATGGACGTGTTCCTGTGCTCTGAGTAGTTCCAGTAATTTATTCCTTCTTGTCAATGCCAGCCCATAATTGTCATGGCTGCTGGAGCCTCAGAGGTGGGGCTGGCAAAATAATTAAGTCATCTACTCAGAAAAACTCCTTAATTTTTGTTGTTGTTGTTGTGATCATTGCTGTTGTTGCTCTTTGGGAAAAGAAAGAAATGAGCTTAGTACAGTGGCGTATCCTGTGATCCCTGCACTGAGGAAGGCCAAGGCAGGAGAAGTGAAAGTTTATGTCCTTTCTAGTCAATTTAAAAGGACCTTGCCTTAAAATGTAAATTAATAAGTAAATTAATAAGTAAATAAATAAATGGGCTAGAGATGCAGCTCAGTGGTAGAGTGCTCCTGAGTTCAGTGCCCAGTATCGGAAAGAAAGAATGAAAGAAAGAAAAAAAGAGAGAGAAGAAACAGATGATGGGAATGGGAACATTTATGTTGAATTAGTCAGAAGAGACTTAGATACTTCTAAGGAGGTAGAGACAGAGGGATGATGAGAAAAATCCATTCAGCTTTCTTGGATGTAAGAAGAAAGACATGGCACTTCAATCTCGGAGGTAGGATCTGTTTCTGGGATGATTTTGGTATCTTTCTTGCGCCCACTCCTCTGTGAAGCAAGGCTGTGACGTCTCCCGTAGGTGTCGTGTGGATTAGTTAATGTTTATAAAATGCTTTGAAGAGGAGGAGTGCTATTGAATTGCTCAGGCATCTAGCACATCACAGTCCTCACTGAACAGGGATCTGGGAATATCTTGTAGATGAGTTTGGAAGGGGTGGTAGAAGTGGCAAGTGGACTAGTTCCAACAGCCAGCCCAACACTCCTGTTGGGATTGAACTTTGGGCCTCAGTGCTCATCCTAGAGAATTGCACATCCCCTCAGCCGTCCCCACAGCTTTTAGGGAGTGCCCACCAGGGGAAGTGAAGCTATGGCACATGCATCAGGCTGTCTGCATCACTGAAAACTCTAAAATGTTTGCCCATCACTGGCCTAGCCCAATGCCTTATGTGTAAGACCCTGATGGCTTTTGACTACACAAATGTGAGAGATAAAGGAAAAATTCTGGGTTCCTGGCTCTTTTAACTTCTGTTCCACCAGAAATCCATGAAACCCAATAGCTGGCCCATTCACAGATTTCCTGGTATGTGGATTTGGTAATTGTAGTGGCTTGTGAGTGGACCCCCCCCCCCCCACCCGGAAGCCTTGCGCTTTGCTAGGGCTTGTGATTGGAAGGCTTCACTAGAGCGTGTGCTGTTAAATCAGTTTGAGCACTGGGAGGCAAAGCTGGAACTAGGCAGCTTTAAATGGGCTCAGGACAACTTGGAGCCTTTTGCCTCCTGCCAGGACCTTGGCTATGGTAGGTGAAGGTGATGCACCAGGGTATTGCCTATCATGCCCTATCTACTTTGCTGTGAAGACCGTTTGGACCAAGAGGAAAAGACTGCAGACAAGTCTGTCTCCAAGGCTGTTACAGGGGTGGTTGTTTTTGATGTTTGACCTTCATCTGACTTAGCTTCTTTTTCTTAGGGTAAAATAGGAACTGGTGGATACCACTTGGCAGCATGATGTTCTGTTGGTCCCTGGAGCTTGGGGGAGACCTTCTCCAGACTCTGTGAATGGGGGAAAAGAAAGAAATTAGGACAGCGGTTGACAGCAGAGTGTAACCCATATGGAGGTTGGGGACAGATGCTTGATCCTCCCTTTGCTTGAGGCATTTGGCACAGAGCCCTTTGAGGTGGAACCAGCTGGTACTATGACCATTTGTGGAGGGAGAAGCCAGTCAGTTCTCTGTCCTTAGCTTCGGTCTTCCTCTGTTCCCTGCCCCCATGTTTAATTCCTGTCTTCTCTTGCCCTTCCTCCCTGATCACACACCAGAACAAAAGATGAATATGGGTTACTGGTTGTACAGAAAAATGTCAGGGTCAGTCTGGTTTTCAGGAGCTGGGACTCCGTGGCGTGCACTCTGTTGAGACCTAGTTGGTCAGGTGCCATTTCTCTCTTTCTTGTCTTTGCTCTCTGCTGATCCCTTCATGTCCCTCCAAACCACAGGTAAGGTGGCAGATGTGGTTATGAATTTTGCCTAAGACCAGCAAGGTCTGCAGATGTGGTAGGTTGGCATGGTCCCACAGGTAGAACAGTGCCAAGGAACTCAGAGATATTAGCAATCCAGGTAGCATGGCCACTGGCCTCC
>PVIC010050500.1:0-12803 GCA_004025085.1 Thryonomys swinderianus
GGCTGCCTACTTTTCAGCTCTTATTTGGGGGGAAAACATCAGTATTATGGTGTAATAGCATCAAAACCTACACTAGAATTACATGATGAGCTCTCAGAAGAAAAAGCAAGGTCAATTTTGTTTTAAGGGGCTTCAAACTATATGTGTTATCCAGAGGACTCAGGTAATGAAGAATTTTGATAATTATATTGGCTTAAGCTGAATTTTCAAGTAGATAACAATGCTGGTTTACTATAACAATACTGTATAATAATAATAATGATAATAATGTTGCATACCTCGTTCAGAGAGAGGAAAGCTGGAGTTGTAGATAAATCAACAAACCGCTCATCTTGAACGTTAATCGTGGGCACTATGGCATAGCCGATGTCTTTTTCATACTTTTCATCTTCCTCCTCTTCCTCTTTCTCTGTCTCTGTGGAGCTATCTTCCATTTCCCACAAGTCTGAAATAAAAATCACTCCACCGTCAGCTGTTTAGGAGTATGTTCATTTATAAAGTAAGATTAATGGAAACTACCAGAATAGCAAAACACTGAAACTGTAAGTTGAGAAAGTTAGCTATAGTCTGGTTATTGCAAAAGGCTGCTCACTGTCATGATAGTCCTAGTGCCCCTTGTTGCCCCCCCTTTTTGCAGAGGTGGGGACTAAAACCCAGGGCCTCGGGCATGCTGGGCTCTGCTCCCACCCCGATACTCCCTATTGTTGCCCTCGAATCTTTATTCTAAGCTCTGGAAGGGCAGAACCATGGCTTCTAAGTTTATTGAACACAGCATTAAGCACTCAGTTATAATTTATTGAATGAGTAAATAAATATACCTTTTATCCTTAAAACATAACACTAAATTAATGCCAATTAGTTTAGAAAAAGCCAGGCTATGTTATGAGCAAGAGAAAGGCCAGGCTAGGAATGGGCTCTGGCGCCAAACCAAGGGAAGCGTCAAAGACAAGACACCCAGTGCTGGTGGCAGGGCTGGGGTGTGAGAGCCTGGCCCTGGGCTCTGCTCCCCACTGCGGTGCCAGGAATAGAGGGGTTACAGTGAGGACGGGGGCGCACAGCCCAGGGAGTCATGAGGCCCCCGGGCGGCGTCTTTCAGCTTCCCACCTCCTGACGCCTCTGCCGTGTGCGCCTCGTCCTGGCTTCCGTGACCACCCTAGAATTACTGCTCTGCATACTGTGCCCTCCTCGGAACAGAAGCCTATTTATTTACCTAAGTAGCTTCCACACCTGGAAAATATACACATCGTAGAATGTGTGCTAAAAATATTTGCTGATGGAATAAACAAGTTGACCTGCTCTTCTCGTGACCAAAGGACAGTGCAGTTTCAAGTGGTTTGCTTGATTTTTCAGAGATAAAATACTAATGCTGAACCAGTGGAGGGATAATAATTTACTCAATTTATTAGGAAGTTAGCTTGTCCAAAGCTGAAGTCCCGGAGGAAGAAAGCTGAAATTCTGAAATTCTGCTGTGATTGCTGTGGGCAACTCCCATCACCAGCTTTGAAAATATTTCTTCCCCAAGTCATATTGGCAGGATGTCGGGATAATTTGCAGGGCTTGGTGCAAAGAGGGAGACGTGGGACTCTTTGTTTGAAAAGCAAGAGCGATAGACTTGCGAAGGTTAGCAGAAGGAAGTTGGCCCTTTAAAATATTTTATTACTTATGAAATATAATAGGGATGCTAGTGAAAATTAATAATAAAGGTTTATAAAATGCAAGAAAATATTCAGTCATAATTTTTACACAACAAAATAAATAATAGTGTGATATTTTGATCATGACAATTTTTCTGGCTCATTTTTTTGCAAATT
This sequence comes from Thryonomys swinderianus, assembly GCA_004025085.1. Lineage (NCBI taxonomy): Eukaryota > Metazoa > Chordata > Mammalia > Rodentia > Thryonomyidae > Thryonomys > Thryonomys swinderianus. Next base: position 1,812 of record PVIC010050500.1, read on the forward strand.
CATGTATTTTATTACTCCACACGCAAAACACAAGTTCAACACTCAAATTATTAAGCGTTTTAAGGTGGGCACAGCAGCGGGTACCCCCTGAGAATGGCGGCCGGTGGACAGCGGACAGCACGTATCCAGGAAGCCGGCCTTGCGGCCCTCAGCCAATCACTGGCCCGCTCTGGGGACGCTGGGAAGGCTCCTGGAGAGCCGGTAAGCCGCCTCCGCTCCCTGCAGAAAGGCCAGCGTCACGATCTGCTCTTCTGACCTGTGGGATTTCCGCTCGGTGCACTGCGCGCTTCCTGCTAGAGAGAGACTGCGCCCGTCGTGATTCTGAGGTCGGGACGGCCGTCTCGGGGCGTCGTCTCCGTGTTCAGCGCTCCTCGGCGAGGCGCGGCCTCATTGCGTCCCGGGGAAAGTGGGTTCTGCAGCGTGAAGCCAGGGGCTGGGGAGGCTCCGCTTCTCACATGCGTTAGTCAGGTGGCCACAGACAGCGCGCTGTTCTCCAGATTTCCTCCCGTCCCAAGGAACAGACTGACTTGGCTAAGTGTCCTGCACCAGGGAGATGAGTAGAACAAGCGTGCTGATGCGTGCAGACGCCTAGCTCCCACTCCGCCTGCTCTGCCTGCCACGGGCGCAGGTCACCCTGGGGCCCTTCCCCGCTGCGGGATTCCTCTAGGCCACGAGCAGAGTTCCACCAGGAGGGACCTGACGTCAGGCCGGCTGTCCTTCTGCTACTGTTGTGACAGCTACTGATGCTGTTGGGTCTTCCTCTCTTTTAACAGACACGTCTGTCTTTTTCAATGCCACACAGTACGTTTTAAAAAGAGCCCATTGTTACAAAGATATTGCGACACTTCATACTTGGGAAATAACCATGGTTTACTCTTTAAATCTTCAGCCAGAAACTGTTTAGCTTTATATCTAAGCATGTTTGCTAGTGAGCTAAAATGGGCTGTGTGAGTTCAGTCAGGCTACGAATGTCAATGACTATCCCTCAAAGGCATTTCCTTTGGGATATGGGGCCATTTCTGTTATTTTTCAAACACTTCTAGAAATAAATATTTTAAATACACAGTGAATCTGTAAGCACATGTCAACCTGCTTCAATGCATAAGCAACTTTGTTTGTTTGTTTTAGAGACAGAGTTTCACTATGTAGCTCGGCCTGGCCTTGAACTTATGGTGATCCTCCTGCCTCAGCCTCCTGAGTGCTAGGATTACAGGCATCCACACCACACCTGCATGAGCAATTTTCCTTTATCTTTAATACTTTCTTTACATCCCCACTGTCCAGATTATTTAAAACATAGTGCTCCTTTGCCTACATGAACTGTAGGTTATTTAAATAGCCATTTAAGTGTCTCCCACATTTCTGCTATCATAAAAGTGTTGGTATAGTTCTATTCATTTATTTTTTATTTTAATTTTTTTTGCAGTATCAGGGATTGAACTCACACAATCTTGCATTTGCAAGGCAGGCAGGGACACCACTGAGCTATATCTCTGAGTAGATATATTCATTTAAAAATATATTTTAAAGGCCCCTGGAGTCTTTATAATCAAGATGGCATTAGCTATGAAAAATAAGATGAAGACAATTGAAGCGCTGTATCTTTAAATATGATACAGATACTTGGGCAACAAAAGGTGAGCATATGGTGAATTTGGACAAATTCTCAGTTGGCTGAAGTTTTCAGTCTCTATTATCTTGAAATTGTATAAATATTTGAGAGCAGATAAATCATTTTACATAGAAAAGATACTAAAGCAACTGGAAAACACTATAGCAGAGTTCTAATAGAGTTCAAAATAAACAACTCAGAATAAAACACAAGTATCAATGTAACTAAAACTCATGAGGTATGTACATGAAAAATTATAAAACAGTGACAAAGTAAATTGAAGTATACACAAATAAGTAGATACACATTTTCATGGACCTAAAAAAGTAGTATTGTTCAAATTTCCATATGACAAAGAAATCTACAGATCTGATGGAATCACTGTTAAAATTCCAATGGAGGGCTGGAGATTTAGCTCAGTGGTTCCGGTGCTTGTCTCGCAAGTGCAAGGTCCTGAGTTCGATCCCCGGTAACCACATACAATGCTGGGCGTGGAGACTCACGCCCACCAACAATCAATACCACATACCACAGTGCTGGGTGTGGTGGCTCAGGCCTGTAATCCCAGCACTCGGGAGGCAGAGGCAGGAGGATTGCTGAGTTGAGGCTTGCCTGGGCTACATAGTGAGCTCAGGGCCAGCCTGAACTACAAAGCGAGACTCTGTCTCAAAAAGAAAAAAAAAATTCCAATGGAATTTCTCACAAAAATGTGGGAAAAAAATCCTAAAATTCATGTGCAGCCACAAAAGGCCCTGAATAATCAAGGCAATATTGTGCAAGAACAAATCTGGAATCATCACACTTCTTGATTTCAAATTATAGCAGAAAGGTAGAGAAATCAAAACAGTGTGGTACTGGCATGAAAAAGACTATACCAACATAACAGAACAGAGCACCCAGAAATGAGCCTGTCCATTCTCTATCAACCAGTTTTTAGCAAGGACAGAGAATTCAAAATGGGAAAGGTCAGTATCAAAAATAGATGGTGTTGGGAAAATAAGATATCTACACATAAAAGGATAAAATTAAGCCCATATCTTCTACCATTCATAAAAATTAACTGAAAATGGACTAAATACTTTTAAAGAAGGAAAAGAAAACTAAAAAAAAAAAAAAGAAACAACAACTCATTGCCAAGACCAACTTCAAGAAGACATAGGGAAAAATATCCCCGATGTGGTTCTTGGCAAGGAATTTTTGGATAGGATGCCAATACCCAAGCAACAAAAGAAAAAATAAATATGGGATTACATCAAGCTAACAAGTTTCTGCACACTAAAGGAAATAATCAGCACAATGAAAATGTAATATGTGAACTAAAAGAGAATATTGGTAAATCATACATTTAATAAGGTGTTGATTTCTAAAATATACAAGGAACTCATATAGGAAGGAGGAAGAAGGGAAGGAAGGAGGGAGGGAAAGGGAGACAGACAGAGACAAAGAAGGAGACAGAGAGAGAGAGAACTTCCTGAAAAATGAGCAAAAGACACTTTTCAAAAGACACAAATGTCCAACAGACATATGAAAAGGTGTTCAGCACCACTAATCATCAGGGAAATGCGAATCAAAGGCACAAGGAGACATCATCTGATACCTATTAGGGTGGTTATTTAGGGAATAACAGCAAAACTGGAAAAGATAATAAAAACTTGTGTGTGAAAGAGCATATGAAGGAAAGGATATCTCTGTGCACTGAGGGCGGGAATATCAGTTGGCACAGGAAAGGGGGGAACCAGTATGAAGGTTTGTCAAAAAATTAAAAAGATAACTAACTGCCTTGGGGTCCTGCAAATGCTATTTCTTCATACATATCCAAAAAGATTGAAACCAGGATCTTGGAGATTATCAGCACTTCCATGTTTAAGGCACTAGTATTCTCAACAGGCAAGTTACAGCATCAACTGAGTGTCTTAGCAAATGAATAGTAAAGATGTGATATGTCTACACAATGCAACGCTGTTCAGCCTTAACAAAGAAGGAAATCTTGCCTTTGTAGTAACATGGATAACCCCAGAGCATTGCACTAGTGAAGTAAGCTGGAGAAACATAAATCATCTCATGTATAGGGACTCCAAAATAGTCAAATTCATAAGAGCAGAAAGTAGGATTGATCAAGGATACCAAGTGATAGCTATAAAAGACAAATAAGTTCTGGAAACCTGTACAGCCCAGTGCCCATAGCTGACCGTACTTTATTATATACTTAAGGCTGTTAACAGGGTAACTGTCGAATATTCTCACACAACAACAACAGTAATAAAAGGGAGAAGAGGAAACTTTGGGAGATAATAGATACATTTATGACTTTGATGGTGATTATGGTTTCACGCATGATACCCTCAAACTCAGGGACATACATACATTTAAATATGTGCAGTTTTTATATCAGCCATAAAAGTGCTTAAAACAAAAGAAATAAAACAAAATGAGTGAGTTGAAAAGTAAGGCAAATATAAGTCTCATGTGAATAAAACCTAAAATACTAACTAAGGTAATTAAATAAGAGGAGGGAAAGGACCTAAGTAGTCAACAAAGCTTAATGGGTAAAACAATAAATATTCAATGATTAGTTAGGATTAGAAGACCCACTGTATTAACAGGACCATGCTGCGGGCTTAATTGGCAGCTATGAATAAGCCAATGGAATAAAAACCATTCTAAGCTATAACACTGAGATGAATCAGACCCACAAGCTTAAATATCACATGGTTTGCCTTACACGAGAAACCTAAGTTAGAACTAAAGAGCAAAATAAAAGATAGATAATAGGAAGATGGCAGATAGATCGTCCTCAAGTGGAGAGGGGACCGGGAGCTGGAGGGACAGAGGCTGAAGGGAGGAACTGGGGCAGCCTGAGTGCAGGCCCCGCTGCAGGAATCTGCGGAGGAGAAGACGTGGTCTTCCGCGGCCTCGCAGCGAGCGGAGGACAGGGCTGAGGTGGACACCCAGGAGCAGAGGCCAGTGAAGGCGAAAGGAAGCCAACAAGAAGCGTCAGTCCTATCTCTGCTTCACGCTTTCTGTGGTGCTGAGATAAGAGCGAAGCGGGAGCTACCGGAGTCACTAAGCAACGAGCACGGCAGGGCACGCCGCGTTTGGGAAGACACACGCCTCCACTTCGTCACAACCAAACACAGACGCGCATCACTGTTTTTGAAGGAAGATTTTTACTGACAGTTTTAAGGAGCGCGAGCAAAACATAACACGCGCCGCAAAGAGCTGGGCAGGCATGCCAGCCATGCGACTGTGGCCCGAAGACGGCAGAGCTCCGAGAGAGACGGGGACGCTGTCTCCTGGGCTGGACCAGCCGGGCGTGGCTCGTGTGGCACCCGTTCCCTCTCGGCACGCGCGCCGGCACGCTGCTGTGTGGCGCGGCCTTGGGGAGCGGGTGCGTGGGGGGCAAGGCCTGTCTTTGGGAGCTTCGCGGCCCGACAGCTCCTACACAACCCACAGCCAGAGCTCCGAAGGGAGAACTCTGGGACGGGCCTATTTATTTTTTGTTTCACTTTTTTAATACAAAAAACAAGAGCAACGTTGGGACAGGCTTATAAAAACGTGATGTAAAGTCATGTGAGAAATGCTGCCCGATTTTCCATTGACCTCTGTCACCTTAGGCATACGTCTTTACAGATAACCTTACATATCTCCACTGCGCCCACCCGAAGAGGAAGATGGTTCATGGAATTAGACGTGGAACATTTTAAGACATATTTTGTTTCTTAAGGGGTAAAAAGCTTTGTCATTCAGCGATCTGACAAGCCTAACCACAACTTGCTTCTGTTCCCCGTCGCAAAAGACAGAACAAAACAAAGCAGAAACTACCCCTCTGAAGAGAGTCCTGGGAAAAACCCATTCGGGCACAGAGAAAAAGGAAAGAAAACTCTACCGTAAGCATGTGGGGTAGAATTTGCCTTCTAACTGAAGTGCCCAAGAAACAGTGTGGTTGGGAGCAGCTTTAATTACACACACACACACACACACACACACACACACACACACACACGCACGCACGCACGCTCGCGCACGCACGAAAGCAAATCTGTGAGTGGAATCACCAGGTGTATGTGTAGCCATTAAAGTCGATGTGCACCTGCCAGCGAGTTAAATGTAAAATTATACACACAAAGACGGATAAATTTGAGTCATTTGTAGGAAAATGGATGCACCTTGAGATCACAATGCTAAGTGAAATAAATGAGGCAGGGAAGGTTAAGTATCACATGGTTTCTCTTCTATAAGAAAACTGAAATATAAATAAAGAGCAAAGTAAAAGGCAGGTGTTAGGATCGGGGGATAGATTTTATGGAGAGGAGCAAGAGCGGAAAGGAGGGGAGACAGGAAGGAGGGGAGGGAAGGGGAATAAGACGGATGTGGTGAGTGTCGTACCCATTGTCCAAGAGGAACGTGCTCATTATACGTCACGGATATGTACTGGTAGAAAGCAGGCTAGAGCCGGGACTGCGCGCATGCGTCACCCCGGAGGACGCCGATCCTTGCCGGGATCACGGCGAACCCAAGGCAGCTACAGGACGGGCCCTTCCTGGCCGAAGGACCTGGGGGCGCAGGCCTTCCCTCCTCACTCAGCGCACGGCCCTCTTGTTCCCCTCTGCCCACCGGTAGGGTGTCGCGTTCGGGCACAGGTGGAAGACAAGTTTCTCAACCGCTCTTCAAGCCTCCTTCTGTAGTTTTGCCTTCTCTTTTCAGAACCCTAAATCTCAAGAATGCACTCTGTGTTATTTATTTCTGAGTAGGTATATGGTCATATTCTACGTACTCTTAACAACAACTTTATAGGTCAAGAATTATTTTCATCTCGTCGATGAGGAAACTGAAAGTCATAGAGGACAGATGAAGGGCCTAAGACCATGCAGCAATAAATGGCAGTATTTACTTCAATCCAAGTTCCCTAACTCAAATTCTCTCTCCTTCTATATTATTTCACGTTCAACACTCAAGAGGAAAACAGGTCCAGGCTGACGGGGTCCGACTCTCACGGGGACAGAGCAAGGCCAGCACTCTGTTCGCACAGAGCAGCCCGGCGCCGCCAGGCAAACCACGCACGAATGAACTGCTGTGCCGGGAGGTGGCTGGGCAGCCCCTGCGGCGGGAGATAGGACCCAGCCGAAGAGCGGGCTGTGGAACGTGTCGCTATAGTGACAAACCACAGGAAAGCTTCTCCTACACACAGCGAGGCGAGCAAGCCTGGTTTCGGATCTGCAGTGGTGTGCAGCCCTTCGGCAAGCCCGCCGGGCTTTCAGACAGGGCCTCCGAGGGCGTTTCAGTTCCCCTGAGAGTTTCCAAAACTCAGTAGAGAGCACAGTGAGCGTTCCAAGTCCTGCAGCAGGTTGGAGATGCCCGTGTAGGTCTGAGGCTGAGAACCTTCCAGAAGCAGAGGTTCCGCATGTTAGAGTGCCCCGTGAGCCCTCACACTGCTGGCCATGGTGGCGCATGCCTGTAATGCCAGTGCTCTGGAGGCTGAGGCAGAAGGACCGCCATGAATTCCAGGCCAGACTGAGCTACATGTGAGTTCAAGGCCAGCTGGGATACATGCAGAGAGCCTGTCTCCAAAAAACCAAAATAAAAATCCTCACACTGCAGTCTCCTCATGCTTGCTCTGAAAATACATGTTTGAAAAACTCCTCTATCCTTGCCTGAATGTAAACTATACTGGGAATCTACCCATCGTATCTCCTTGAGAAACTGCCGCGTAAGCTGCTCTGTCAGCTACCTCTATTCTCCGCCCCGGTCTGTTGCCCTGGCCGGGGCTGCTTCCTCAGAAAGGAACTTCAGGGAACAGGACAGTCGCTGCTTCCCAGCTGCAGCGCCAGCAGCGGCCACGCCCCTCCCTTCTCGCCCTGCTCCTCCTCCTGGTTGTCATCTGAACCTGGGTTTAGTGGGTTGATCTGTCTACCGTGGCCTCAGCATGGGCTGATGGCCATGGCTGGGGAAGTCCGTTGGCTGAGGCTCACATCTCCTTTCTCCCCTTGCTGTGTGGCCTTCTTCAGGACACTCGGTCCCTAAGTAGCTTCTCCTAAACTGCAGCGACTTAAGAGTCACCGTGGCGATTACAGAGGACCATGTGCGTAAGGTCCCAACAAACGGTAGCTCTCTCCTGCACTAGCTGTTGTGTTTATCTGTATGATGTTCCTTCAGTCATGTCGGCTGGGGACACAGGTCGGTCCGGAGTGAGGACCTGGTCCTCTGTGGCATGCATTTGCGCTAGGGCCATCAGCAGGCTGTGACAGCAAAGTGTAATCCACTGACAGACTTGATTTCCAGTCCCACTGTAAGACATTTAAGTCGAGAATAATAAAGACTTTAGAGGGCATTGGGATTTGCAGGAGAAAGACAGCAAGCATTTTTATTTTAAAAGCTCTTAAAAGAATACAGGTCAACTCTGTCGCCCGAGACAGTATGTGAAGTACACAAAGTTCTCTCTCCCACGTCTAAACCAAGGATTTCTCTCAGCCTGACTTTTTTGCCACATAAGGATTTCCTGCTGCCAGGTTTCCCTGGCCCTGTGCAGATCTCCACTTTAGCCCTTCTCTCCCCAGGCAGAATCCCTTACTGAAGTTTTTATTTTCTTCCTCTAAAAGTGATGTTTTATTAATTACAGGGTGAATAGAATATTGACCGGGCCAATTTTCCTACCTTTACATTGGAAGAAAAAAATTAAAAACAAAAATAACGCTCGGAGTGGAAGAACAGAGAGGCGGTGAGCGAACAGTTTGCCGGGGCCTCTGAGGCCCCCCGCCCCAAGGGACGGTGGGAAAGAAAACGACGACGGAACTTAGACCCTCGAGGAGATGACGTGCCTCTTCTCTCGGTGGCACTTGGGGATAACAGTACGACTCCAGAGCCCTTCCCTCTCCTATCCCTTCATACGAGGAAACAAAAAGGGTGATCTCAGCCACGTGGCCCCAGAGGCTTCAAAGAGTGTAGGGGAGGGCGGGAGGGCTGGAGGGCGGAGAACACTAGCGCCCCCGGAATCCTTTAAGTCGAGATACACAGAGGACACTCTGAGGACCAGGTGGGGATGCACCTTGGATGTAATTGCTTAATAGTTGCTGAAAATGTTTTTGTTGTTGATTCTTTCAGATTTTCTATATAGACAGTCATATCACCTGCAAATAAAGATAGTCATATTCCCTCCTTTCCTTTTGATTCTGTCTTATCGTATTGCATTGTCTAGGACTCTCAGTACAATGTAGAAAAGGAGCAGTGCAAGAGGACATCTTTGCCTTGCTTTTGAGCTTAGTTAAAACATTTCTGGTTTCTCACTTTCAAGCACATTGTTGGCTCTAGGGGTTTTGCAGATATCCTTTATCAAGTTGAGGAAGGATCCTTCTATTCCTAATTTATTTCTGAGAATATTTTTTTTTTTTTAGTCATGAATAGGCACTGGATTTTGTAAGTGCTTTTTGTCTCTCTGTTGACAAAATCATGTGACTTTTTTGGGTTGCCTGTTGATGTGATGGTTCACATGATTTGATTATTGAATGTTGAACTGGTATTGCTACCCTAAAACGAGCTCCATTTGGTCATAGAATGTAATTGTTTCTACACATTGTTGGATTCAAGTTTTTGTTATTTGTTGATAATTTTTGCTCCTATGTTCATGACATATATTTTTCTGTAACTTTCCTTCCTTTTTTTAAAATTGAATTCTTTATTGGTACAATTTATATACATCTCAAAATCACGTATAACATTGGGGAATTTGTACCAGTATATGACAAAAGTTGATTCTCATTTTTACCCGTATCCCTACCCACTCCCACCTCCTCACCCCCTTTATACATGCTCTTTTATTTTCTTTCTGTATTATATTTATTCCTTCCCCTCATCACATTCCCACACCAAGTTTCCTATAGAAATTTCCCACTCTATAAAAGCTGTCATACTTTCTAGAGCTCATTTGCATCTACAGGTGTTCATACCAAAGAGAAGATCCAGAGATTGTCTATCTGTGATCTATTGATTTCACTTATTAGTATATCCTCCAGGTGTCTCCATTTGCACCTAAAATGGATTGATCTTATCATTCTTTATGGCAGAGTAATACTCCATTTTAGAAAAAAAAACCACATCTTCTTTATCCACTCTCCAGTTGATGGACATTTGGGTTGTTTCCAAGATTGAGCTATCACGAACTGAGCTGCTATGAACAAGGGTGTACATCTGTCTTTCCAATGTGATTTTAAAAATTCTTTTGGGTATATTCCTAGCAGGGGGATAGCCGGGTCAAATGGGACCCCTAGTCCTAGTTTTCTGAGAAATCTCCACACGGATCTCCACAATGGTTGCACAAGTCTACAATCCCACCAACAGTGGAGAAGGGTTCCTTTCTCCCCACAGCCATGCCAGCATTTATCATTGGTTGATTTTGTGATCGCAGCCATTCTTTGTGGAGTGAGATGAAATCTCAGTGTTGTTTTCATTTGCATCTCTCGAATGACCAGTGATGTTGAACATTTCTTCATGTTTCTTGGCAGCTTTGACTTCTGCCTCTGAGAAGTGTCTGTTCATTTCAGATGCCCATTTTTGAATTGGGTCTTTAAACATGGGGAGGCTGATCTGTTTGAGTTCTTTATATATTGTAGATAATAGCTCTTTGTCTGATACACAGCTAGTAAAGATTTTTTCCCATGTTGTTGGTTGTCTTCTAGCAGTACCAGTGACTTCTTTGGCTGTGCAGAAGCTTTTCAGTAGAATGAGATCCTATTTGTTGATTCTTTCTGCTAGTTCTTGTGCTAGAGAGGTTTTATTCTTAAAGTCTCTGCCTAAGCCAATGTCTCCAAGAGTTTTACCTAGCCTGTTTTCCAACAGGTTTATTGTTTCTGTTTTAATGTTTAAGTCTCGTATCCACTGTGAGTTTAGTTTTGTGCATGGTGAAAGAGATAGGTCTAGCTTTAGCTTTTGGCAGGCTAAAGCCCAGTTTTTCCAGCAACATTTGTTAAAGAGGCTGTCTTTCTTCCATTGGGAATGTTTGGCTCCTTTGTCAAAGATAAGGTGGCTTAGTGTATTTGGAGTTGTTTCTGGGTCTTCTAATCTATTCCACTGGTCCTCGGGTCTGTTACTTTGCCAGTACCATTCAGTTTTTATCACAGCGGCTTTATAGTAGAGTTTTAAATTGGGGATTGTAATACCACCTGCTATGTCGTGGTTGCTTAGAATTGCTTTTGCTATTCTAGGTTTCTTGTGTTTCCAGATGAATTTTTGTATTATTTTCTCTAGCTCTGTGAAGTATACCGTTGGAATTTCAATTGGAATTGCATTGAATCTACATAGTAGTTGTGGGAGTATAGCCATTTTGATGATGTTGGTTCTCCCGACCCAGGAACAAGGGATATCTTTCCACTTTCTGGTTTCCTTTTCTA
>PVIC010050501.1:0-12798 GCA_004025085.1 Thryonomys swinderianus
ATAATTAGTAACAAACAATTCTACAAAAACTTCAGGAGTAAGAACTTTATCTGATCCTAACATAAATTATAGATTCTGGGCCAACATGATGTGTTAATGAAGGTTCATCAGTTGTAACAACTGTGCCAGTCTGGGAAGTGATACGATAATGGAAAAAAATCTATGCATGTGAGGGATAGGAGGTTTATGAGGAATCTTCCTTTCAATTTTCTTATGAATCTAAAATTCCTCTTTTAAAGAGAGCATTTTTTTTTCACACAGATTCTCCATAGACAGGTAAATTGCCCAGGATGGGCTCCAACTTGTGATTATACCTAAGCATCCCACAGCATTGGGATTATAAGTATGTGCCACCAGGCTAAAAAGAGTCTTTAAAAGAAAACTATCCCCATGTTTATGCCCTTATTTAATTTAAAATTTAAAAAAGATGGACATGCGTATTAAATTGGACCATATTGTCTTATAACCTGGAGCATCAAATTTAAAGAAGCAACCCATAAAAAAGAGAAAAAGATTCATTGTACAAAAAGTTCCTAAGTGGGGGCCAGAGATTTAGCTCAGTGGTTCTGCTGCCTGCCTACCAAGTGCAAGGTCCTAAATTTGATTCCCAGTAACCACATACAACAATACCAGGTGCAGTGACTCACACCTACCAGCAATCAGTACCACATGCCACAATGCTGGATGTGATGGCTCACACCTGTAATCCCAGCACTCAGGAGGCAGAGGCAGGATGATTGCTTAATTTGAGGCTTGCCTGGGTTACATTGCAGGCTCAGTGTCAGCCTGAACTACAAAGTGAGACCTTATCTTAAGAAAAAAACAAAAAGTTCCTGTATCATTTCTAATTTTGGTTCTAGGTAGTTCTGTTCTCTGACTGTTTGCAAAAAGTCATTCACATTTCTGTTTTAAATATTAAACTATGCTGAGTATGGTGCCATAAGCCTAATACTTGGGAAGTTGAGGTAGGAGTATTGGTGCAAATTAGAGTCTAGCCTAGACTACACTGTGAGTTCAACATCAGCCTGAGCCACATAGCAAGATGCTGTCTCAATAAACTGAACCAAGCCAAGCCAAGAGAAACAAAACTAGGTTCTGGGCTACATAGAGTTCCTTATCAGTCTCAGCTACTTACTAAGACCCTACCTCAAAAAATCAAACCAAACCAAAGTAGGCTCTAAAGGAGAATCTTATTACCCCCAAATCGTGTCTGGTACTTCTACAAGGACAAAATGAGAGCACAGTATAAGCTAGTTTCTCTAGATTATCAGTTTTATACTCATTAAACAAATGCTTTATTAATCTATTCAAATTATGGGATCCGTTTTTAGAAAATCTTAAATAGTGCTCAGAATTTAGCTCAGTGGTTCTGGCACCTGCCTTGTAAGCACAAAGCCCCAGGTTTGATCCCCAGTACCAAAAACAAAACTTAAATGGAAGCATAACAGGTCAAACAAAAACTAGAGATGATTAGGTTGAAGAGAAAGGAAAAGAGTAGTTCCGTAGCCACCTTCCTACTCCCTACCTTTCCTCACCATGCACTCTCAAGTGACCACCAGAGAATCTGGTCTGGAAACACACAGAACACAGAGACAGAATTTCTTCCACCTGGACCTCAGCTATAGCAGCAGCCTGAGTTCATCTGAGAAAACCTCCATGATAATCTTTCTCCTGAATCTATTTTTCCAAATATAGTGCAACAAGAATGTCTGACTTTAAGGGCTGGAGATTTAGCTCAGTGGTTCTGGTGCCTGCCTCCCCAAGTGCAAGGTCCTGAGTTCAATCCTGGCAACCACATACAATGCTGGCTGTGGTGACTCACGGTTTGCCTGGGCTACATAGTGAGCTCAGGGCCAGTGTGAACTACAAAGCAAGACCCTGTCTCAAAAAAAAAAAAGAATATCTGATTTTGCCACATTTACTTTACTCCTATAAAGACCCCTAAATGCTTGCTCCACGCTATACTGTATCCAAAAACTACTACAGGGTTCTACCCCAAGTTCACTTAATTTAGCAAAAGGCTGTAGAAAGGCAGTGTTCAGTAAAGGAAGTACTGTTCAGAAAAGTTGCTCTTGTGTCTTTTCTTACCTCTGCTGGTAGAGGACTGGTAGCTACTGGTTTGACTGGGTCATGAGACACAGCCAGGGTTCCTGTAGAGGAAGTTCCATTCATTGTTAATTTGGCTGCATCAGCAACTTCTCCATTGGGCAAGATCCCATCAGCAAACCAAACTCTCCTCTGTTCCCTGGGCTGAGCCACTTGAGGGGCCAGAAAAATAAAACAGGCATCAATGTGACATTGGGAGGATTTCTAATTTCAAAGAAGAGAAGGTCTCCAGTTCCAGATGTACAAGAAAATCATTGAGTATCTTAACAATTAGAAATATTTTAATAGAAGACACTTAAATATGTAATTTCTCTCTGTAACTTATTAAAATACTTTTTTTTTACGAAGAATTTTTAACCACATACTTTGTTCTGCATCACTGATAGAGAAATTAAGGAAAAGTGTTTAAATCCTTGGAAAATAAATTCATCACAGGAAAAAAGCCTAGAAAAAAAATCTACATTTCCTAAAAGCCTAAGGTTTCCACAGAAATTAAGTATCTGGAAAAGTGATATGGCATTTTTAAAGGACAAGAGATGCTCTGAAGAACGTTGAAGAATTATTAATAAAGTAAGATTTTGGCACAGATATATAAGAATTAGGCAGCAAAATGACCAGATCTTTAAGAAGAAAAAGACTGATCTTGTAGTACAAAGTAGTCTGCTTTTTAGTAAAAAGACAGGGGAAAGCTGGAAAATAAAGTATGATGAAATGATATCTTTAAATTCAGTCTTGGGTATCAGTCAAAACAAAGATTAAGGAAGAATAACAAAAATGGCAAACAAAGTTAAGACAAAGATTTTAAGAAAGAAAGACTGAACTCACAAAAATACAAGGATCATCAGTGAGGAATGATCTGAGAGGGGAAAATAAGGAAGATATAATAATCTTAATAGACATCCTTGATCTTCAAAAGAGTAGGGCCATTCAGCAAATGAAAGGGAGTATTACTAATGAAAAGACAAAATTAATGAAAGAAGACTGATTTTAGTTATCAGGGGAAAACTCCTGACAAGATCATTAAGGAAATACATGATTGTTAATTTTACTATTTATAAATTGCCTGAACTTTACAAAGTGCCTTTCATCTAAAAGGTAACAATTAATTTGAGTCTATACATTCCTATTTATATGAATTAAAGTTTAAGATTTTAAAGTAAATGTTCCTAAGATATTTTCATATATTTATATGAAAGGTTAAAAATTAGAAGAGAAAATGGCAATAGATATTCCATAAAGCAACAGTAGAATGGGCTGGTCAGAAGGAAGAACTCTCATTTTCATCACTTAGTAAATGCCTACAAAGAAAATTAAGGTAAGCATGGGGCTAAGATTTTATAGGTTGACTGCAAACTCTCTTACTTGTTTCAAGAATAAGCAATGCAACTATTCCATTCTTAAACTGGAAAAGAGACTGGCATGTTTTCAGAGTTGCCCCAAATTGGAACATTAGGCAAAACAATTTTTATTTTGTACTTGCCCAGATATAGTCTTGACACACTTCTCACCTTGTTTTTCCACTTTAATAACCACCCACAGGGACTTATCTGCATTATTTTAAAGACTTGTGCTGTAAAGTCACATCCGCACCTTTTCAGAGGAACTGGGTGAGGAAAAAGAGAGAGAATAGCACATGATTCCCCTACCTTCTGTTCCAGGGTGCTTTAAAACTCCCACAGGTACCATCACAGTGGGAGGTGGAGAGCTCAGGGCTCCTGAGGCCTGAGCTTGCTGCAAGGGAGGGATAGTAGAACAGTATTCAGCAGGATTGTTAGGGTTAGGGCTCTGGCTTGAGGCACTCATCATGTTCTCCCAGGCTTGAGCTAAAGCAAATACAGACACAATCAATGTGAATGGATTGCAAAATATGGACATCAAGACCTCCACAATATTGGATAAATAATGTAGCTCCTCCTCATTAGTACTTATAGTATGTCTCTCTTCCAGCTAGTGAAGGTGTTAAGGAGACAGGGAATTTTATTCAATAAAGGAGACCATTTAGCTAGGTAAAATAATTGATTGGAGCAAGTAAAAATTATATATTTATTCAAAAGTAATTACATTATACTTCTGATAGAGATGGAGTAGATCAGACTGAATTAAAATACAAGGCCTGGGCCTTTTAAAAGGGAATCATGTATTTCTTGAACAGAGAGTAAACCAATGTCAACTTTAAGGATTGCAACTGGGATAGCCATTAGGAATGTTCTGGTTTCTTTTATAGTTAATGCATTTTGTAATGTCTATCAAAATTCAAAATTTGGGGGCCAGAGACTTAGCTCAGTGGTTCCAGTGCCTGCCTCGCAAGTACAAGGTCCTGATAACCACATACAATGCTGGGCGTGGTGACTCAAACCTACCAGCAATCAATACCACACACCACGGTGGGGGGTGTGGTGGCTCACACCTGTAATCCCAGCACTTGGGAGGCAGAGACAGGAGGATTGCTGAGTTCCAGGTTTGCCTGGGCTACATAGTGAGCTCAGGGCCAGCCTGAACTACAAAGTGAGACCTTGCCTCAAAAAAAAAAAAAATTCAAAATTTGGGGCAAAAATAGTAACTCTATTGTGTGATTTTTAGTTTCACTCTTAGATTTCCAGGCTCTTAGTTGAGACAAAAACTGTTCTGAAAACTTCAGAAGCCTGAAGCTCAGGTGGACAGATCTCAATGTTTTTGTGAATCTTCCATTTATGTAATCATTACCCTACAGAAAAGTATTCAACATTAACAACCATTTCACATCTTCAGTGTGTCTCCAAAGCACAGGACCAATTTGAACATGAAAATGTGCCAATATGTGATCAACCAGTATGAATGATCACAAATACATTAAAATTTTAAATACCTATAGCTTTACTAACTAAATACTGACATTACTACTATTGTCTTTAAAAGTAAATAGGATGAAAAGTGCCATAGAAATGAATATAGCAAGGTTTATTTTTGAGTTTCAGGTAATGCTATTTATCCAGGAATAGAAACAACTCAGTTTTGAGCAACTTAATCTCATTCCATATCAAAGAATGATCTACAAGATTTTTGAATTATTTGTTGTCTCCAAACTGCAAGACAAGGCTATTAACAAAAGCTGTGTTCTTTTGAAAGCACTGGCAGAAGGGGGGAGAAAGAGAAAAGGAGAAAGGGAAAAAAGATAGGGAACACTGAAAAGCATTAAATTAAATATTCAGAAAAAGACCAGGCTAAGCCATGCAAGAGGAAAGACGCTGGAAAAACCAGAAGTAGATTACCTTAGGATCCCGTTAAGGGTCTCCTTGGCTTAACAAAAAGTATTCCATATGAATCCTCTGCCATTTCTTTCATCTTTAGCTATGCCAAGTTAAAAAAGTAGGAAGACCTCATCAAATAAAAGAGGTATTAGGCATTATACTTAAACAGCATGCTCTTGTCTGTAGATATGTGTCCAAAAATAAAAGCAGTAAAATAAAAATCACCAATTGAGCACCTGAGTGGAATAACCACCATCTAAAAAGTCACCCTTAAGAGTAAATGATTCACAATTTATCAAAATTATAAGAATTCAGAAATGGGAGGAAATTGGGTGGATTATAGGGGATTAGAACAGATCAGATTAACTGACATGCAATAGGTTAATAAGCAGCAACAGGAAAACATCACTATGAGCAATGCAGACAGACAGAGCAAGAGGGATCTCAGAGCAGGTGAGTTTCAGCCTGGAAAAGGCAGACCATCCAGGCAGAGGCAGCAGTGGTGTCTAGGTTTGACATTTGATGACTATCAGTAACCGTTTATAAAAGTACACGAAGACACATTCAAAGAGAAAATACCATATACAGCCTGATCCATTTTATTCTATATCTTTACAAGAATATTCATGGAGTTTTGCTGTTTTTTTTTTTTTAAACTAAAACGACCTTGGAATTCACTTCTGGTCCCACGAAACACGAACAATAAGTAAGTTATATTTACCTTCCCCTACCCATGTTATTTCACTATAGAGCAATTAAATTTAAAACAATAATCCTTATAACAAATCTAAATAGAACTAAAGAAGTAAAGGGTAAAAAGTGCAGTTTCCCATTTGATCCTAGATACTATATTATTTATTTTTATGAAAATTTTTTAAAAAGGTGCTGTCAAGAATCTATTCTGAGCTAGGGATGTAACTCAGTGGTAGCTAGCATGCATAAGGCCCTGGATTCAATCTCACTAGGTTTTTAAAAACACAAATATTCTACACTTGATCTTAGCCAAAAGGCCGAGAAGCGATACAACACATATATTCTAAATTGTTAAGGTGTTCCCTAGAAAGAGATAGCTTCTATGGAAAGGAAAACTTAGGCCTAATTTTAATATTTTACCAGGTGCTCAACAGTACTTCAACTCTACCTTTATAGTCACTTTATATGAACATTAATAGCTAGTTTACACCAAATTTCTAAAGTACATTATTTCTCCCACAAAACTTACCTGGCTTTAGCATTCATTAACTAGGCATAAAAATTCTGAAGAGCTAAGCCACTTTGAAAACATGGATATTAAGCTCAATTTCTTTTTGTTTATTTTTTTTGCAGTACCAGGGATTGAACTCAGGACCTTGTATTTGCTAAGCAAGCCAAGGTACCAGAGCCACGTCCCTAAACTCAGTATTTTTAAAGTCATGATATTTGAGGTAAAATATATGAAAGTAGCCTTTTCACAGGGATTTTTTGCTCTAGATTAATGACTATAGCATCAATATTTTAATACTTACCATTCATTAGCACTGAATGGCAGATTACACACACTCTAGCTTCCTTTCTGTCCATGTATAACAGTTTACATTTCAGACTACAGCAAGAAGCACAGAAAACCTGTGATAAAAAAGAACATACAAAACTTACTAGTATCACAACACAAAGAAAGCAAAACAATACTGACCAGCACTGATTGACAAAGAGCAGTACTGGACTACAATATTAAAAGCTTCAAAAGAAAATGCTGGTGAGGCTAGATGTGAAGGTATACACTTGTAATTCCAGCTACATCACACCTATAATTGATTCTAAACTGATCCTACCCTAGAAATCAAACTCCAATAGTCAGGTGTATGCACATGAACATTAACCCTGAACATAATCCTAACCCTAAACCTAACACTAAGTCTAGAAACCAACCCCCCCATACTGAGGTATATGCATATCACCAGTATCCCTAACCTTAATCTTACTCCTAAGAATAACCCTAATCCTAGAAAGTAAACCACAATATTTGGAATACACACAGCAACACTATCTCTATCTTTAATCCCACACTAACCCTAAAGCTAATTCTACACATAGAAAGTGAACTCCAATACTCAGGTATCAACACTATCCCTAACCCTAATCTAGAAATTAAATGCTAATATTCTCATATGTGAGCAGCAATACTATCCCTATCCCTTATCCCAAGCCCGAAGCTTCAAAAGCAAACTCCAATTAAAAGGTGAATGTACATCAACTCTCTATGTCTAACTCTAATCCTAACCTTAACCCTAATCCTACAAGGAAAGCTGCAAAACTCAAGAGAATATAAATAAACACTATCTTTAAACCTAATCCTAACCCTAACCTAGAAGACAAACACCAGTACTCAAATATATCAACACCAACATTAGCTCGGGTCCAATCCTAAACCTAACACATATACGAACCCTAAAATGGAAACGACAACACTTAGGAGTATGCACATCAACACTATCAGCAGCCCTAACCCTAAAAAATAAATGCTGTTAGGTATATAGAGATCAACATATAGCTAATCCTAATCTGAACACTAACCTCAAGAGTAAAGGATAAACACTAACCTCAATAAACAGGTGAATGCAAATCAATACTATCCTAACCCTAACACAATGCTGATCCTAGAAATCTAACCCTAATGTTTATATGTATGCATGTCAACACAATCTCTAAATGCAATCCAAACTGTAACCTAACCCTAACAACAGAAAATGAACCCCAATGCTCCAGTTAGGCATATGAGCCCTAACCCTAATCCTAGACGTAGAAAGCAAAACCAATACACAAATATATGTACCCCAACACTATCCCCAACCCTAACTCTAACCCTAGAAAGCACATCAGAATATTAAGGTACGTATACACTGACACTATCCCTAACCTGAGTCCTAACTCTAAATCTAACCCTAGAAAGCTACTACTTTGGTAAGAGCTGATATACACTATTCTCTTATTCCAATCCTAGCAGTAATCCTAAACCTAGAAAGTGAACTCCAACACTCAGGAGTATGCAACATCAACACTATGCCTAATCCTAAATTCAACCCCAACCCCAATTTAGAATTCCCAATACTCCCTTATATGCCAACACTAGCTCCAACTCCATCCTAATCCTAACCCTACAATGCGAAGCCCAACACCAAACTACACCTAACCCTAATCCTAACCTTACAATTATTCATAAACCTAGAAAGCAAACCCCAAGACAAATTTCTATGCACAGAATCACACCTTTAAAGATAGTTGCATGTGCTATTTCTGCTTGAAAAGGAATTATAGCAGGATAAAATGAGCAAAGATTGGAATTTATCAATTTTAACCTTTTTCTATAAACTTTATGTGTAGAATAATAACTATACTATCTGTTCTCATTGGCTTGCTAAGATGGGTTCAAAATAATAACAGCTCCAGATACAGGAAATTAAAGCAGGCGACCAAAATCAGACATGTAATTTTAAGAACCTCTTTCACCTCTGGGCTTACTTGAATTACACTTCCTTTCCCCTTCCACACCATTCACTAATAATCTCTTTGGGTTCCTGTTAAGATTTATTAAGTATTTATTTTCTGGAGGATTCTGGAGTATTTTAACATACAGGGCTTCATAGAGAAAGACACTTTTTAGTAGTATAAATTCTTTTTTTTTTTTTTTTTTTTGAGACAGGGTCTCGCTTTGTAGTTCAGGCTGGCTCTGAGCTCACTATGTAGCCTAGGCAAGTTTTGAACTCAGCAATCCTCCTGTCTCTGCCTCCCGAGTGCTGGGATTACAGGTGTGAGCCACCACGCCCAGTGTTGTGGTATGTGGTACTGATTGTTGGTGTGCGTGAGTCTCCATGCCCAGCATTGTATGTGGTTACCGGGGATCAAACTCAGGACCTTGCGCTTGCAAGGCAGGCGCCAGAATCCCTGAGTTAACCCTCCAGCCCTAGTAGTATAAATTCTACTTGTCCTTTTTGTTTGTTTGTTTTTTAGACAGGGTCTTGCTTTGTAGTTCAGGCTGGTCCTGAGCTTACTATGTAGCCCAGGCTAGCTTTGAACTCAGCAATCCTCCTGCCTCTACCTCCAGAGTGCTGGGATTACAGGTGTGAGCCACCATGTGCAACATTGTGGTGTGGTACTGATTAATGGTGGGTGTGTCACCACGCCCCGTATTGTTGTATGCATTTACCAGGGATCGAACCAGGGATCTTGTGCTTGCTGGGCAGGCGGGGGAACCACTGAGCTAAATCTCTGGCCAATTTGTCGTTTTTATAACCAAAAAGTCCTGTATCTTACAAAGCTGAACCAAGTGACAGAAAGCTGTATCAAAGTTAATATTAGATGATCACCTTCCACTTTGTAAAATTAACAGCTACATATTATAGTTCCTAACTTAGTTTGAAAAGGGCTTTACAGTCTCAAAGCAACTTAACATGCAGGGAGAAGAGAAGACAGGGTGTTTAATTTATTTATTTAGCGATACCAAAGACTGAACTCAGGCCCTTGTCCTTGCAAGGTAGATATGGTACCACTTGATCTAAAGCTCCAGCCCAGGGTACTATTATTTTCTACAGAAATAAACCAAATTTAGATGGTTAAAGATTTGTTCAAATTTACAACAGAGTAGATAAACACTACTGATTTTATATGCATGTACTGCCCATCTCACTTAACCTCAAAAATTCTACTAAGGCACTCATTTATAATACAATTGAATTACAGACTGGTGCTATAATCTGAATGTTTGTCCCCCTTCAAAATATGTATTTCTTTTTGGCTTTTAATGTATAGTTCAGGCTAGCCTTAAACTCAAGGCAATTCCACCTCAACTTCCCAAGTTCTAGTATTACAAGTATTATTTTTTTGGGGGGGTGGACAGGGTCTTGCTTTTGTAGTTCAGGCTGGCTCTGAGCTCACTATGTAGCCCAGGCAAACCTCGAACTCAGCAATCCTCCTGTCTCTGCCTCCTGAGTGCTGGGATTACAGGCATGAGCCACCACGCCTGGCACTGTGGTATGTGGTATTGATTGCTGGTGGGCGTGAGTCACCACACCCAGCATTTTATGTGGTTACCTGGGATTGAACTCAGGACCTTGCGCTTGCGAGGCAGGCATTGGAACCACTGAGCTAACCCTCCGGGCCTACAAGTATTATATTTTAATTTTTTTTTTTTTGAGACAGGGTCTCACTTTGTAGTTCACACTGGCCCTGAGCTCACTATGTAGCCCAGGCAAGCCTCGAACTCAGCAATCCTCCTGCCTCTGCCTCCTGAGTGCCGGGATTACAGGTGTGAGCCACCACACCTGGCTAAATTTTCACTTCTTAGCCCCAAAGAGATGGTATTAGGTGGGGGGGGGGGCTTTGGTGATGGTGATTAGGTGAAGGTCTTCAAGACTAGAATTAGTATCCTCATAAAAGATATCTCAAATAAATCCCTTGACTTGTTAGAGTGACATGGTGACAACAAAAAAACACTCCACTACATTTCAAATGTCATCTAAGTATATTCTTCCAAATTCTCTAAACTACAGACTTAGTTTTAGAGTCAAAAGTAGTTTTAGAAATACAGAGAATTATACATTTTCATGCTTGAAATTATCACATTGTGGAAATCTCTCACTATATACCAAACACTAACAATAACAATAAATTTTTTTAAAGTCATTTTCCTATTATTTTCCCACACTCTGGATTTCACAAATCACCTCCTTGTGATTTGTAATGTTTTTAACTCTGTACGTCCCATAAATTGTTATATATAGCATCAACTTAATGTCGTCATTAACAACATTTTCACATCTATTTTTGTTATATAGGAAGCTATTTTTTATTTCTATCTGAAACTAGATTTAAATATCTCATCCTATCTATTACACTTGATTTTAGCCAAAAGGCCGAGATGCGATCTTATCCTATCTATTAAGCAATTCAAACTTTTTTCCCTTGGTACTGGAAAGTAAACCTATGGCTGTCACATTGAGCTACATCCTCAGCCCTTTTTATTTGTATTCTGAGACAGGGTCTTGGCCTGTCTCACAGCATAGCCTGGGCTCAAACTTGGAATCCTCTTTTCTCAGTAAAGGAAAAAGGATTGGGATTGCTATAAACATGTGTCACTGCACCTGGCTTATACAGTTCTTTTTGGCCATTTACATATTGAAAATGTGAGTGCTTTAACAACTTGCATGCCTGACACATTAAGGATACTTTGCCAGTTGATCAACTATAAACTAATTTTTGACTTGTTTTGTCGGAAGAAGCACTCAAAATCTTACTCTGTGGGCCAGAGATTTAGCTCAGTGGTTCCCATGCCTGCCTAGCAAGCACAAAATCCCTGGTTCAATCCCCAGTAACCACATACAACAATACCAGGAGCAATCAGTAACACATACCACAAGGCTGGGCGTGGTGGCTCACACCTGTAATCCTAGCACTCAGGAAGCAGAGCCAGGAGGACTGCTGAGTTTGAGGTTTGTCTGGACTACATACACAGTGAGTTTAGGACCAGCTTGAACTACAAAGTGAGACCTGTCCAAAAAAAAAAAAAATCTTGCCCTGTGTTTTCCAACTAATTCTCTTCTGGTTTAAACAATTATGACCAACACAGAGTTGTGGACAAAGTTCTAAAAATACAAAAGGTAGCAAGAATGAATCAGGAAAAAAAAAAGCAATCTGAATAAACCTACAATTAATAAGGTGATCAAGTAAGTAATCAAAACCTTGTAACAAAGCAAAATCCAAGGTAAGATAGTTTCACTGATAAATTCTACTAACATTTAAAAACAAATACCAGTCTTTCTCAAATTCTTCCAAAACCCTGGGCAAGTGGAAACACTTCCTCGGTTTATGAAGCTGCCATAGTTTTGATACTTTCAGAGGCAGATAAAATAAAGCTGGAATTGTAGTACAAGGGTAAAGAATATGCTTAGCATGTACCATATGCCCTGGGCTCTACTCCTAGCATCACAAAACACAACAAAAAATCCACAATATTCACTTATGAATATTCATTTTTACATACTAGCAAACGTAATTCATCTGAATATTAAAATTATTGTATACCATGACCAAATGTTATTCTTTTTGTTTCATTTTGCTTAAGGCTTGACATAAGCAATTTTGATTCTGGTACTACCAGAAAATGAATCAATGTACACACTCCATTAACAGAATGAAACAAACAAAAAAACATATTA
Source organism: Thryonomys swinderianus (assembly GCA_004025085.1). NCBI lineage: Eukaryota > Metazoa > Chordata > Mammalia > Rodentia > Thryonomyidae > Thryonomys > Thryonomys swinderianus. The sequence continues at coordinate 12,524 of PVIC010050501.1, forward strand.
TCATTTCACTTGATAAGGAAAAAGCATGTACCAAAAGTTAACACACTTTCACAATAAAAAAAATAAACTAGTAATGGGAGGAACCAACTAAACATAATAAATGACATTAAAAACCCAGGGACAACATTATACATAACAGTAAAATCTTGCTTTCTCTTTAACATAGAACAAGACACAAATGTGTTATTTTGCTGCAACAATTTAACATAGTACTAGTTTAGCCAAGGTGATTTAAAAAAACAAAAGACAGGGCTGGAGATTTAGCTCAGTGGTTC
>PVIC010050502.1:0-12768 GCA_004025085.1 Thryonomys swinderianus
AGTGCTGGGATTACAGGCGTGAGCCACCACGTCCAGCATTATATGTGGTAACCGGGGATCGAACTCAGGTCCTTACGCTTGTGAGGCAGGCGCCGGAACCACTGAGCTAACCCTCCGGCCCCCCCGTGGTAGTTTTGAGGTGCACCTACATGTTGCCTGGGTTTGTTCACCACTCGTGCCACCAGTGATGGCTCCAGCTCGAAGACGTGCTGCGTGGGTTCAGCTGCTTGGGCACGCACACTCCTATGCGCCAACAGTTCCAGTTTGAGCCCACGTGAGTCCACAGCTGTCTGTGAACATGCCCACGGCTATCTCCTCGTGCACGCACGATTGTGGCCTCTTGGGTAAATGGCTTGGGTGGTCTAGCTGTGTCCAGGCAGGGTGAGGCCTGACTCGGGAACCCACAGGCCACCTCTCGGTGTCCGCGTCAGCTGTGTAACAGTGTCACGCCGAGTCCTGAGCCCTGGTCTTTGCTTGCTGTTTCCTGTTTTAACTCCAGCCATCTCGGAGGTGTGTCAGAGTCTCATGATGGTTTTGTTTTGCATTCCCCTCTTGCCTCGTGATAGTGAGCATGCCTCTGTCGGCCAACCCTGCACCTTCTTTCTTCCCAACATTTTATGAAAAATAAAACAAGGGTGTTTATTTAATTTCTTCTTACAAAATAAAGTTGTAATTTTCACCCATAGGTCAAATGAATTTTTTCGCCTGGTGAGAGGGGGGCAGAAGCTGGCTGTTCCCGCGTGGGTATCTCCAGGCGTCTGAGAGCCTTCGGGAAGCCTCTGCTTCTTTGCTGGGTGGCTCTGTCAGAAGTCACGTGACCCGGTCCAGCTGCTGTCCTGGACTCTGCGTGGCTGCCCGATGGGCCTGTGTATTTTCAGGCCTGTGCTGTGCTGTCTCCATGACCGTGCTGGCTTATGTAAGCTTTCAAAGCCGGGAGCCTAATTTTTGCCTTCGTTTTCTTTCTTTTCAAGCTGGCCTCGGGTAGTCTAGAGCTGTAATATCCAAAACAGCAGCTCACTTGAGACCTGTGGTGATTTCAATTTAATTCATTACAATTAAGTAAAACTAAAGATCTAGTTCCTAAGGTACAATAGTCACATTTAGAGCGCTCAATAGAACATTTTTATTCTCAGAGAAAGTTCTGTGGCACAGAGCTATTTTTAGGCCCTTTGCAATTCCATATAAATTTTAGAATCATTTCATCCATTTCTACAAAAAAGCCCGCTGGGAGTAGGACTGGAAGACACTGCGTCGAGAGATCAATTTAGAGCTGACATTTAAATAATATCGAGCCTTCCGCTAGATGGATGTGGTTTATCTCTCGTTTTATTCAGGGCTGCTTTTTCTCAGCAGTGTTTTGTCATTTTTAGTGGGTGGTCTTGCAAATCGCCTGTAAATGTATTTCTAAGGATTTTATGTTTCTCGATGCTCTTGTAAATAGACTCCTTTTTAAAATTTCATTTTGCAATTATTCATTGTTCCTGTCTAACAACCGAAGCTAATTTTTGTATTTGCTTTTGTTCCATGACCTTGCTAAATTTACAGATTAGTTCCTGTAGTCCTTTCTCAGCTTCCCTAGGATTCTTTTCCGACCCGATTACATTGTCTGTGAACAAAGAGCACTTTGTTGCTATCTTGTCATTCTGTGTGCCTTTGATTTCTTTTCCTCACCCTTCTGGTCCATCTAGGGCTTCTAGTTCACTTGCGAGAGGCTTGAGTGTTCTTCATTGACCTGGAGGGGAAAATGTTTCATAGTTCACCGTTAGGGGACATGTTAAATACCAGGTGTCCTTTACAGGTTCACAAAATTTCCATCTACCCATAATTGCTGAGGATTTTCTTTTTCCTTTTCCTTTTTCTTTTTCTTTCTCCTTCTCCTTCTTCTATAGCGAGTGTATGTTGAATTTTGTTAAAAGCTTTTTCTACATCTCCATGAATGATCATATTTTTCTCTTGTATTCTGTTAATATGGTAAATTAAACTGATTTGAAAATGACAAAGCAGCCTGCATTTTCGGGATAAACAACTTTAGAGCTGAATATCACCCCTTTTGTAGCCGGTTGCATTTGATTTGTTAGTGTTTCCGGGTTTGGTATTGTATGGCTATTGGCCTAATTTCATTCTCTCCGGTGTCTGCGGATTAGAGGCACGTCAGGCCGGGAGCTCTTCCCGTCTCTGTTTTCTGAGACAGTTGGTACAAGGTTGATTTATTTCTTCTTCTGATGTTTGTTAGAAAGTTGGAGTGCAAGCACTGAGGCCTGGAATTTTCTTTGTGATAATAAGATGTTTGATAACGCCATTGCTGTTGTTGTTGTTGTTGTTGTTTTGGTGTGTGTGTGTGTGTGTGTTTGTAGGTACTATAGGACTAGTCAGCAATAGATTTCATCTTTGGTGGACATTGAGGGTGCATATTGTCCACCCAAGTTGTGGAATTTGTTTGTATGGAGTTGTTCATCATACGCCCTCCTTGTCCTTTGAGGTCTGCAGGACTGTGGCGCCATTCTTTCGTTTTATAATATTGGTTATTCATCTTCTCCATTTTTCCCTTCATCAGAGTTTATCGAGTTTATTGATCTTTGCCAAATACCATTTTTCAACCTGTCAGTTTACTTTGCATTTCTTTTTTCAGTGGTTTCTACCTTTCTCTGAATTATTCCTTCCTTCTGTTTCCCGTAACTTGTTCTTCATAAGGTTTTATGCCTCTTTTTCCCGGCAGTGGGTGGGGGATTTTTAGGGAATTCTTGGGATGGGGGATTTAGAGCTTTACTTTTATGTAAGGGAAAGATCTAGAAAGGAGGTGCTTTTTGTGTTTGTGCGCCAGACAGGGTGGCTCTCTGGTCCCAGGCCTGTGCCGCTGTTTCTAGAAGGCCCTGAGTGGGAGCCTTGGAAAGAGCGTTTGTGAGCGTGCGTGTGGTTCCCGTGGGGCCTGGGGCTCCGGGATTGCTCCACGGTCCCGCGGCCTTTGGTTTGTCTCACGGTTAGGTTGGGAGTGACGCTCCCTGCCTCGCACTTCTCTAGATTTTATGCCTCGACAGACTTAAAAGCAATTAAGAAAAGAAGACAAAATAAGTTATTCCATTCTTAATTCATGCTGTTTCAGTTTCAAATGTATGCTGGTAGTTGCACATCTCAGTGCCTTTTAAATACGTCTTGGTTATTTGTACCCACTTATTTGTGCTCATGAGTTTAACTTTATATAATGTTGATTGATTTGTTTTATGGATAAAAGTGACATGTGTTCAAGGTTGCAAAGTTAGAAAATGGTCTAAAGAAAACAATGAAACTAACCTAAAATCTTCTACCTACTTAGAAAAAGAGCTGTGATGCTTGAATATATGTTCCTTTCCTTAGTTTTAAATATGATTAAGTACAAAATTGTTATGCTTATAAAAAAGTTCAAATAATGCAAAAAAAAAATACAGAGTAAAACAAGCAGCGCTTTGTCCTCTGAAATCCTTGCTGGTTTTGATATGGTTTGTCCCCATGGAAATTCAAGTGGAAGTGTTGTCCCCAGTGGGACAGTGCTGACAGGAACTAGGACCTTCCAGAGGAGATCAGGTTGCTAGGAGGGATTAATTCTGTTCTCATGGGACTAGATTTGTGGTTTGTTGGGACTAGAGTGGTTTGTTGCAAAGTAGAGTACCCTTTTCTGTTTTTCTCTTCCACACATTCCACTCACCCTTCCATATTCTACCATGATGGCACCAAGCTTTTAGACTTCTCAGCCTTCAGAGCCATAAGCCCACAAAAACTTCTTTCCTTTTAAGTTACCCAGTCTCATGCATTTTGTTACAATAGGAACTAGCCTGAAACACTAATTTCTGTTCCTTCGATGTCTCCATTCTTAAACACCTTGCGTGTCCCTTCTGGCCTTTGTCCTCCATGATCGCACCCATACTTCATGTGTCCACACACCATAGCCTGGTCAGAGCCCCAAGACAGAGGCCTCTTCCTGATCCACACTAGAGTTTGTGTCTTTTCCTTTAAATAAGTCTTGCACATTTTATGTCATACACTTGATTTAATTGTTTACCTTTTTCTCCTGCATCTGATGATTTCTGGGCCTATGCTTTCTCCTGTGACTGTAGTACTCAATTATTCATGATTCCAGTCGTTTTCTGTGAATAGTCCCAGGCTTCTCATTAGACAAAACTTCCCAGGCAGAGGAGAACCTGTCTTCTCACTAAGGGGGCTCACCCTGTTGTACCAACTTACTTCCTCATTAGATCTAATTGGCGGGAAGTACCAGGTAACAGAGATGATAGATGACAGTTTTACCCCAGATCAGCTACTTCTACTTTAATCTTTTGGAGTAGGTTAACAGAAAATGGCCCATTTGTGGAAATTTTCGAATTATCAGTGTAAAATTGTGCATGAGTGTTCTTTGAGGCTTTGAGAACCTGTGAATTTGATCTTCCTTCCTTCGTCCCATTTAGTTTGTTTTCTGCATCGATTAGATCGGTTAGGGACTATACTGTATTTGCTTACTTTTAAGAAATAAGCTGTTGGTTTGCAGCATCCTGCCATTCTTCAGTTCCTCATTCATTAAGTCCTTGTTATATTTTCACTGCTTCCTTCCTCCAGCACCATGAGTCCCTAACAAGTGGGCAAGATGCAAACTGCAGTTCACACATTAGGCCACCCCTGACCCCTTGGCAGGACCAGATATTGGCAGACAAAGATTCTACAGCAGAAGATTAAATAAAGTTCAGTTTTGTTTGTCCCAGAATGTCTACTTAAAACGTCTAAAGACATTAAGTTCACCCATCTATTTGTTAGAATATGGAATCCTGAGCTACATCTCCAGCCCTTCTTTTATTATTTTATTTTGAATCACGGTCTTGCTAGCTTCCTAAGTCTTGCTAAGGTGCTAAGTTGACCAGGCTGGGCTTGAATTTTGTAAACCTCCAGCTTCAGCTTCCCAGAGCTCTGAGTTCACGACACCTGGCTCTTTTTCTTCCCTCTGATTTCCTTTTGGGCCTGACGCACCTTGGAATTCACACTGAGGATGCTTCTCAGCAGTGCTGCATGTTATCTTTGATGTGTTTTCTCTCATCTCTCTCCTGAACCGTAGAAGATAACCTAGAACCCCAGTCCTAGGGTCATCAGTGCTTGGCCAACATGCTGTCGACAGTGGTGGTGACGTCTGTCTAGCCTCTGATGGTCTCCACAGCAACCCTGTTCTGCTTCTTCTCCCCAAGAGGCAGCATTCAGAGGCCCCCACCACCCCGCCTTGAAGACCATGCAGCCGGACAGCCAGTGACACCTGGGCTAGTGCTGCTGGAAGGGACCGCGGTCAGGAAGCAGCTGGCTCGGAGCAAAGCACTCAGCAGTCACGCAGGACCTGAATGGCGCCATGGCACAGCACAGACCCGGGCGGGCAGGCCAGCTCAAGTCCCACCTTCATCATTTTCTCAGAGGGGAAAACCCTGTTCCAGGTACAGTGGTGCATCCCTGTGACCCCAGCACTCTCGGAGGCTGATGGAAAAGACCAACAGCCATATTTGTGGCTTTTGTTCCAAAACCCGTCTAGCTAGAGAAGCAGCATGACCCGGAAGAAACGGAAGGAAGAAAGGGAAACCCACACGCTCAGAGGTGGGCGGGGGCCCAAGAGCAGGAGGGTCCTGAACTCTGCGACCCTGAGCCCCAGCAGGACCCCGTGCAAAGGGACCCGGAGTTGGGGTCTCTAGCTAATGTGGGCTGCGTGAGTCAGACCGTGTGCCAGGGAAGGTGAAGGGACAGCGGGGCGGCCGCGTGTGGCAGCGCGTGCCTGTAATCCAGCGGGAGTTCTGGGAGGCCCAGAGCTGCTAGTACTTGCTGCCTGGGAAGCGGGAAGATTGCTAGTGCGAGCCCAGCCTGGGCAAGAGAGTGCCTTAGCAAGGCCTTTGCCTGGGCAACCTAGCAAGGTAATGAAACTTTATTTCAGAAACTTAAAAACGGTCTGGGGATATAGACCACTGTAAAGGCCCTGGGTTCAATCTTCAGTTTTAAAACAAAAACAAAAAACCCGATTTAACAAAGCATCAAAGTGTAATATGATTGCGAGAAAAATCTAAGACCCAGGAAGGAGCATCTTGCAGTTGGCCCCCCAGGCCTCACCAGCCGGTGTGGATGGAGAAGATGGAAGCACTTCGGGCAGCCTGCTAGGTAAGGAGTGCGGAACTGGCCAGCTCTAGCCTGGGCCTCCACAAATACTCTTACCCCAGACTTATGGCTGGACTCAAAAACTTTGCTATGAAGTGGAACTAAACTAGTTTCCTCATGTCCTATAGCTTAGCTTTGAGGGTGGGGTTAAAAGATCTCTACCTCTAAATGGGGTTCAGGTAAACCTAGCATGTTGGTACCTCCAGCAAATGGAGATGCCGGAAATTGTCTCTAGAAGAAAGGAAAGTCACACGTACTTCCACCTCTTTCTGCAAAGACTTTCTCAAGTGCAATCTCAAGCACACAGAGAACCAGAACCTATGAAAACAGAAAGCAAGAGGAGAAACCAGTAAACCAGGGGTAAAAGGTCCACACAGGCCCAGGTGGTGGGAAGACAAGACTCTGATTTTGTTACATGCTTACCATATATACTTTTGTGATAAAAGTAGAGCTTGAAAATACAAGTGAGAAGCCACATCTACAAAAAGTGACAGGCGTATTGAAAGAACAAATGAAATGTTGTGAACTGAAAAGCCAGCAACCAATATGAAAAATCCAATTGACAGGTTCAAGAGCTGAAGAGAGAATTGACCATACAAAGTAAACCTTGGGGCCTCACTGAGGGAAAGCAAAGGAAAAGATGTCGACAGTAGAGTGTGCTCAGCAATGCAAAATTGCCCCTCTAGGAGAAGAGGAGAAATAATTTGGCCAGAAGTAACATGTGAAGTAAGAATTTTTCAATTCATGATGGTTGTCAGTAGATTAAAAAAAAAAAACTCAGGGAATCCCGAACAAGATAAGTGTACAGAAATTAGCACTAGAAATATCAAAGTGTAGCACAACTGTGAGAAATGTCATACTTCCCAGAGAGGAAAGTAGGATGGGCTTAGTTGAGTAGAAATAAATCTATTTTACTAGATCCATGGCACCACTGATAACTGTCTGAACAAGAGAAACAAAAAGCGGAAGAATTAACAAGTTCAATGAAGGTGATAACTTATAACCTAGGATAATAAGATTCTGTTCTGCGTGAGGTGATTGAGTGAGGAGCCGACATTCCCAGCTCTCCTAACAGCAATAGGGCAGATTCAGAGAAGATCTAGAGTCTCAAACATAATACCCCAAATGTCTGGGACCTACATTCCCAGCTCTCCTAACAGCAATAGGGCAGATTCAGATAAGATCGAGAGTCTCAAACATAATACCCCAAATGTCTGGGACTCCATGATAGTATACTTGGCTGCTAGGTTCAAAGTCCTGATTTCAATCCTTAGTCCTGAAAAAACAAAGCAAAACAAATAGACCACACCTAAGTGACACAGACTACACGTATATTTTTAAGAAACTTAAAAATACACAAAATTGGGCCAGAGATTTAGCTCAGTGGCTCCGGCACCTGCCTCGCAAGCGCAAGGTATTGAGTTCCATCCCAGTAACCACATACAATGCTGGGCGTGGAGACTCACGCCTACCAGCAATCAGTACCACATATCACAAATGCTGGGCGTGGTCGCTCACGCCTGTAATCCCAGCACTGGGGAGGCAGACACAGGAGGACTGCTGAGTTAGAGGCTTGCCTGGGTTACATAGCGCGCTCAGGGCCAGCCTGAACTACAAAGCGAGACCCTGTCTCAAAAAAAAAAAAAAAAAAAAAAAAAAAAAAAAAAAAAAAAAAAAAAAAAAAAAAGAAATTAGAATCAAGTAGGCCAGGTTTTCTTGGTGAAAGACAAAGACTATGTGCATGGATTTTGGAAACGTGGGCTTGGGGCATCCATGAGGCTATGGGGTCTACCTCCAGAGCAAAAACAATAATAACAAAATAAAACAAAACAAAAAACCTATTTCTAATTAAAAGAGATATTATGCATAAAAACTTCAGGATGCAAAGAAGTGAAAAGGACGGAAGAAAAGTAAACATGTAAACACTAGCCAGGAAAGTCAGGAGAGCATTATCAATGATAAGCAAAATAGCACAAGAAAGAAGTGCTGGGTGACAGAAACACTTTATAAAGGTTATCCCTCCGGGAACAATACAGCGAGTGTCTCTTATCACAGTATTTGACACCATACTGAAGCCTAAGGACATGGCTTCAATAATGTCAGAGCAAAAACAGTGCAGCTGCAAGATTGCCTCTCGGTGACTGATGAACCAACAGATAGAACAGAATAATCGTGGACACAGGACATGAACTACACAACCCACATACTTCACCAAATCGGTATCCCGTGACATCTGTACCTGGCTGCAAAAGTCTTGTCATTCTCAAGCATAAGTGAAACATTTTTATTTTAACTAATGAAATTTTGGCCATAAAAGAAGTCTTCGTAAACTTCCAAAGATGTAAGTCACACCTAAAAACCTGACATAAGGTAACTGAGTTAAACGTCAGTAACAAAAACGAATTAAGAAATGTTTATCAAAGTAATCCACAGAAAAGAGTGCCATGCAGATTAGAAAATATTTTGACCAGAATGAGATGGAATCTAAGTCCCTAGACACTTAACAACATTCAGAAAGCCATGCCCCCCCGTATGTAGAAATATGAATGAGCTCAGCATCCATTTGTAAAAGTTAAAGCAAAACAAAACAAAATAAAAAATACCCAAAGGAAATAGGGGAGAATGATAAAGAAGAGCTCAGAAATTAATGAAGTGAAAAAATATGAGAAAATTAATGAAATCAGAAATTAGTTCTTTGAAAATGCTCGAGGAGCCAGGGTTATCTTCCCTGAGCCTGTTTCCCTGGAGACCGGCCCCTCAGCAGGAAAAGGGGCCTCACGTGTGTCGCTCTGACAACCCCATGGAGCCCAGGGCTCATGACAAGCGTCCACGGTTGCTGCCGGGAGTGAACCCCAGCCCCGCCTACCTGGCAGGCGCAGGAAACCTCCCGCAGGAGCCCAGGCCGTGTGTACCCTGTAGGCCCCAGCCCTTGCTGCGACACAGAAAGGGGGCGCTTTCCTAATGTCACAGAGTCCAGAGGACCCAGGGTTCCGACCCTGGACTGTGGCGTCTGTCCGTGTAGGCGGGAGCCGTGTGCACGTCCGCAGCGAGCAGCAGGTGGCCAGCCTGCGCTGGCAGCTGTGTCTCTGCACTTTGCACGCACACGCTTTGTACCTGGTTTGCGTGACAGACGATGACAAGTTCTCAGGAGAAACCGACAGGAAGAAAGAAGCGAGACAGAGCCCAGAGACCATCTGAGGGGGGAGGCGGACACCGCGCGGCCTTCAGGCCTGGGAAAGCCACTGAGAGAGGATGTGGTGGGCTTAGTCACGGTCCACAGGGAACCCCTGCCGTAAGCTCTGTGTCACCTCAGAGGGCAAAGTGACCACAGGCGTGATCCAGATGAGCACCTGCAGGAAGGGTACAAGCCAGGCGGGCTCGCGAGGGAGGTGGCTGAAAGGAGAGGCCCAGCAGGGATTGGAGAGCAGAGGACCAGGAGGCAGGGGAGCCGGGCTTGCGGACTCTGGAGACCGGAGACAGGTGCAAGCTGAGGAGCGTGTGGGAACTGGAAGGCAGAAAGGAGCTTTTGCCTGTGTTCCTGCTGACAAGCTGATTCAGTCCAATAAAACCCTTCCGGTCTCTTCCAACCCTGAGCCCCTGGAGCTTGAGTGTCCCCCAAGGTCCCATGTGACTAAAGGCTTGATCCCCAACCTGTGCTGTTAGGAGGCGGTGTGTCCCTTTAAGAGGCAGGGCCTAGTGGAAAGTCTTAGGTCCTGGAGGCCCTCCTCCCAGTCCTCGTGGGACTCCGCCCTCTTCCTCTTCCGCTCTCTGCTTAGCCTGAGTTGAGTGCCCTGGCCCCACCGTGCATTCCCCACCTCCACGCGCTCCTTGCCACGGACCAGAAGTGCTGGGCCTGACCATGGACTGACTCCTCTGAACCTGTGAGCTGAATAACTTGTCTTTTCTCGGTTGATTTTCTCAGGTGCTTTGTTACATTAATGGGAAGCTGGCTGACACACACAGTGAGCAAATAATTTGTGTTGTTTAAAGTTAACTACATTTATGACACATTGTTATAATAACTGTAGGAAACTAAGTAGAGGATACTATGAAAAAGACGTAGCTGTCTTTATGAAATTTTATGCAAATGAGCAAATTTCTAGCAAAATAGATTGCTCAAAAATTGGCAGAAGAAGAGAGAAAAGATCTGAATTATCTGATAGCTATTTAAACTGCAACTAGAAACCTTCCCACAAAGAGAATTCCACATCCAGAGGATGTCAACAGAGAACCCTGCCCTACATTTAAGGAGAAATGATACTCCCTGTCCACACACTGCCAGAGGAAAGAAAAAGGGAAAATTACCGAATTCTCTTTATAAGACCAGTGGAAATGAAAAAGATCAGGGCAATATTAAAAAGAAAAGCTACAGGCAAACTCATTCATAAACATAGATACACTACATGAAATATTAAAAGCAAGCAAACTATAAGGCTGACTTCACATCCTTAACTCAAATGGCATTTATCACGTTAACCACTTGGCTTCCTTTTGTCCTTCCCCAGCCTTCGGGGGTCCCGTGTTTTGGCTGCTGGGAATGCGGCTTCTTAGGTACCAGCTCCGGACACGGGTACACACGAGTCCTCACCGCCCTTGCAGACAGAGGCAGGAGGGCAACTGCTGTGTGTACTCTGTGAACCAAGTTATCCTCCAGAGCGGCCAGAGCCTTTCTGTCTCAGAGGGCGTGAGCGTGCCGGTTCCTCTCCAGCCTCACTAACATGTGCTCTTACCTGAGTTTCGATGATAGAAATCAGTAGCCACATGTGGTTGTGTTACTGTGATCTGCCTTTCCCTGATGGCTAATAATGCTGTCTTTTCATGAGCTTGTTGTTCACGTGTGTATCTTCTTGGGAGAAATCTCAGCTCAAATCCTTGATTCATTCATAGTGGGTTATTTGTCGTCTCATCAAGCTGTAAGAGCTTGTGTATAATCCAGATACAGTTCTCTTATCAGGTACGTGATGTGCAAGATTTTTTCTTTTGCTTTCTTGATGGTTATATGAGTTGGCTTTCCCAACTCTAAGACACGACACCTGACACCTACAATTGAACAAGGAGAGCTTTAATTTGGTTCATGACTTTAGGGACTCAGTCTATGGTTGGCTGGCTTCGAGGCAGAAGAATCATGGCGGCAGGACACGGCAGAGCGGCCAGGAGGCAGAGCAGGGACCACACGCAACACCCGAGCTCACGCCTCCACAGCTCACCCAGACTCGCCCAGGAAAGTACTTTACTAATCTGCTACAGGAGGCATCTCTTAATTCAATAAACTTGACATTTAAGATTAATAGGCACAGTGGTGTTCTTTGTAGTGAAAAGGTTTTGATCTTAATGAAGTGCATTTTATCTATTTCATCTCTGGCTGTCTGTGTTAAGAAACCACTGCTCAGTCCAAGGCCATGAAGAGCTGTTATTCATCTTTATTAGTCCATGGCCGCTGTACATAATGTTCACGTTCCTGGTGGGGAGTTGGTGCACATACCAGCTCCTTTTAAAATTTCTGCTCCCTCCTCCCTTTCCCTCCCTTTACTTCGTGATCCTCTTCCCATATGAGAAAGATCTATCTTCCTACTCCCTATTATAACTGTGTTCTTTAGTTATAATTTGGGTTTCTCATAAAAGAAAACCCAAAATTTAACCTGTGTGTCCGATTTATCTTTCTTAACACTATAGTCTCAAGAAGTATCCCTTTTCCTACAGATGACTTGAGTTTATCTCTCTTTATAGGGGCCGATCTCAGTGTGTCTCCTTAGGGTTTTACATTCTTAGCTCTTAGGTTTAGGTCTTCGAGCCATTTTGCATTCGGTATGAGGAAGGGTTGATCCAATTTTGCTCTGCATTGCAATGGCCAGTCATCTTTGGCACCATTTGTTGAAAATGTTCTGTTTGTTCTGTTAGCTTCCTTGTCAGAAGAAGAGTTCTGTGTACATAAACATGGGCCAGGCTCTGATCAGGGCTCTAGGGTACAGCGTGTGGATAGAACAAAGTGTCTGGTTTGGGGGAGCTAATATCCTTGGAAGCGGGGAAAGGAGGGAACCAGGCATTTGACAGTAAACAATCAGAAGCCTAACACAACAGGGAAGTGGCGTGCGAAGAAAGCCCTGGGCCGGTGAGGCTTTAGGGGAGGGTTGGCTGGGCCTGGTGCCTGTGAGCAGGAGGGCACCCTCCGCAGAGGACCAGCCTGGCACCCGGCTCCCAGCCCAGCACTGGAGAAACGGTCTTGCCTACACCCTATCGCTGAGCCCTGGGCCTGGCCACCCAGCACCCAGGGCGGGGCTTCCCCAGCACGGCGGGACCGGCTCAGACCACATATCCAAATTCAGAATTCAAGTTGGCTTGCTGTACAACGTGCCCCACTTTCTCAAAGCTAATGAGTCCTAAGTCAAACTGCCCTACATCAAGGACAGTCTGATGCCAGGCATGGTGGCTCACGCCTGTCATCCCAGCACTCAGGAAGCAGAGGCAGGAGGCTTGCTGAGTTTGAGGCTTGCCTGGGCTCCATAGTGAGCTCAGGGCCAGCCTGAACCTACAAAGCGAGCCCCTGTCAAAAGAAAGAAAGAAAGAGAGAAAGAGGGAAGGAAGGAAGGAAGGAAGGAAGGGAGGGAGGGAGGGAGGGAGGGAGGG
>PVIC010050503.1:0-12782 GCA_004025085.1 Thryonomys swinderianus
TTTTGTTGATTTTGGCTCTGATTCTGGTATTCAGAGGGTTAGCCTTGGGGAATTCACCGCTCTGATCAGATGTGATGCTTACATACTTTCCATTTTGAAAAACTGTTGAACATAAATCGTATCTACTCCTTGTTTATTGGGTTTTTCCACTGTTGAGACATGCCTCTCTGGGTTTGTTTTGTGTTAGCTATCCACCCACGTTTTGTGCCTTCCCACACGTTCTTGTATTGTATGGAATGTAGGGTGGTCTGTATGCTGGGAGATGTCCAGTTGGGAGTGTGACCACCAAGGTGTTCCAGGTTCCAGGTAGACCAAGGGGCAGAGGGGCCCTAAGCTGGGTGTGTGACTGACTCTAGCTCAGAGGGCCAACCTGAACCAACATCTCGGCTCAGTGGTGAGCAAGGGAGAGTCTCGAATTTGTAGGAGTCCTGCAGTGGTTATAGCGCAGTGACGTGGGTATGGACACTGCAACCTGTGATTTTGGTGTCCGGCAAGTGATCAGCTATTGAGTCCTCATGTCTTAGGAAGTGAGAGTCTGTAAAACTAAAGGACAGAAAGAGAGAGAGAGAGAGAGAGAGAGAGAGAGAGAGAGAGAGAGAGAGAGAGAGAGAGGAGAGGTGGAGAGAGAGGAGATAAAAATGCAGGAGTCCCAATTCAATTGAATTTTAGATAAAAAATTTGTTGTTATTATAAGTGTGTTCTATTTTATTCATCACTTATCAGAAACTTAGTTTTTCCATCTTGTTCTTCATTTAGAAAGCCTTATGTGCTAGACCTGGAGAATGGTGTGCAGTTATGTATCCTTACTTGAAACTTAGGAAATAATTGAGACTAATAGGGTTATTCTAAGAATTAAAATAGCTAGCACACAAGAAGTGCACAGAGAACATAAATCCACTTCTACAGCAACACAATTTTTTATTCCTTCAGCTTGAATATAAATTTAAAAATTGATTAGGTAATTATAATAAAATGTATCACATGAGCCCTGAGGATGAATGATTGTCTTTGAGTTGGGACTTTATTCTTCTGCTTTTGTACTCAGGTATAAACAAGAATTGTGCTATCAACTTTTTTGAATTTTCCAGGTTACTCATTGAAAATCTTGGATTTCTCAGCTTCCATGATTTCATGAGTCCATTTCTTGAAGCACATGAACCCATCAAGCAATCTCTTAAAGTTTAAATCTTTCTACCAATAGCTCTAGGTAGATAGATAGATAGATAGATAGATAGATAGATAGATAGATAGATAGATAGATAGATGATAGATAAATAGATAGAGATGCAGAACTGATTAGTTCTGTTTCTTTAGAGAACCTAGACTAATACAAAGTTAAATGCTCCATAGGAACAGATTTTTAAGGATGAGCTTTCTGAATTGTTTCCAGAGTTTGTGGAATTGGTTTTCTAGTGTGAGTAGAGATTTTAATAACTCTATTTCTATTACTAGAGAGAATGCTGAGAGTCCATCATATGGTCTGGCAATAAAGATAGGCAGAATATCTCCACTGGGTTCTCCTAATCAACCATTTATAAGAGGGGAGTATCTGAGTGACTAGGCACGAGATACTTTTGCACTTTCTTTGAAGCCTTATTGATGCAGTGATGTTGATTGGTTACTTCTAATGTCACTGGATAAAGTATTGACACAAAAGGAAGAGCTCAGGGATTAACATTCTAAGCTCAGGCACTGTTATATGACCTGCATATTTGTGTTTCCCTGAAAAAGACTCACCTCAGGTACCTAGAGGATTGAGATTATTTAAAATTAAATGCAGATTCTCCTCCTATTAATGACCATACAATGCATATTAGAACCCAAGCTTCTCAGGTGTCTATGTGAAGAATTAATCAGAAAAGAATGGGTTTCTGTAAATTGGAACGGGGTTATGTGGGAAGAGTGCGAAATCCAGGGACGCTGAGCCTCTGGATGTGTACTCTTTGCCAGTGGAAAAGTTTGTTTTTCCCAGTGTATGTGGCCTCTCTTGCTCAGTTTAACATGATTAATACTGCCCTAGTTAAGAAATTGTAATAGGTTCCTCTGAGACAGTACTGACTTGTGCAGCATGTACTTCTTCGCCTACTGCTTGCTTTTAGATATATAAAGCATGTACTTCTTCGCCTACTGCTTGCTTTTAGATATATAACTAGGCTCAGGTCTCAGCAGGCCCCTAAGAGTGAAGGATACAGTGTAACCCACAAGAAAGTTCTCTGTGCTGTGAAAGAATTTAATTTTCCAGTTTATCCAGATGGAAATTTGAGAAACGTGAAAATGAATATTGAAAATGTGGAATAATGATAGAAATATAAAGTTGAAAGAGGCTGAGTCTTCATAGGGGCTCATGAAGCAGATTCTACATTTAATACTTCAACTTAGACAAAAAGAACTCTAACAGTTTATTTTGCTGGTTGGCTGATTGATTGGTTGGTTAAAACAAACAAACAAAAAGATATGTAACAATGAATAAATGAGAAATGCAGGACTTATCCAGGCAAAATGATGAGGAAGAGATTCAAAGGCTTATGGTGATTAGCATATTGGAAAGGGTTTATCATTTTTTGCCTGCATATCCCACTGGCAATGTATAAAGGACACACTTTTATCACTATTGTGAAAATTAATTTGTGAGGGATCCACATCGCAGTATAAATTTTCCACATTAGACGAATTTATGTATTACAGAATTTTGTGAATGTGGGCATTACCAAATAATCCTAATACTTCTTTTATTATTACATTGCATTGAGATTACATTGTATGTGTTCTAGTCACATACAAGGACTAAATGCTAAAGTTACTCAGTCAAGCTGAAGAAGGGATTCCCAAGCAGGTCAATATATCTGTTTTCTTGACACTTGTAAAATAAGAAAGTGAAGAAATGAGAAAAACATTCCTGCGAAAGGCTGATTTTCTTTTAGCTAAGTTAGGCACTTCCCTCTGTTACCTCTATCCAGTAGCTGAGTAGGTGGGCCTGTTAGGGAGTTCTGCAACTAGGAGACCACAACTGCAAGTTGCAGAAGTGGAAAAGATCCTTTTTCTTATGGAAAATGAAAGTTAATAAAAACTAAAAGCTCAGTGTTGGCCCATTACACATTAGATGCCAAAGCCTACATCACAATCTTCAAGTAGGTCTGGTCTTCCGCCAGGAACAAAATAATGATGGTGAAAGGAACTGGATCCTTGCCTCTTCCTATAGCCTTTAGGTGTAGCTGAACAAACAGGTACCTGCAAGGAATGTAGGTAAGAGACCAACAGAGGGTGTTGAAGCCCCAAGCAAAGAGTGCAAATGTCAGAGTTTTAGTGGGAAGAAATGAGTATCCATCCAGGCTGGGCAGGAGGGGTATGGGAGGAGGAGGAGGCTGTTCTAGGGTGGAGTTAGAGCCAAGCAGATGGAAAAGAGGTTGAATACAGGAATGAGGACCCCAAGCGGAGCAGCCAGGGCACACTGAAAGGCTGAGCTTCGTGAGTGAGGAGGGAATTGACTTGTAAGATGAGGGGCTGGCCTCTGGAAGGAGGATTTAGAGGCATTTGTGTAGGAAGTATAGTCAGACAATGGAATGTTGGTTTCTCTAGGGGTTACATCAAATAAATAAAAGTATTATGAAATTAACAGCCAGGCTTCTTGCTCTAGAAATTAATTACAAGTATGGAGGAGCAGGACACTACAATGAACCCTGAGGGATGGAAATTTGGATATCAATGAAAATTCATGTTTATTTTAAATAAATACCAGTACATAGGTAGATGGTGCTTGTGGTGGGAAAATGAAGCTAATGCATTTGTCATTTGGCTTACTCACCCCACTGGGAATGTCTGAAGGACACTTTTCATCACTGTTGTGAAAATTAATTTGTGGGGACCCAGATCACAATATAAATTTCCTACCTTAGACAAATGTATGAATTACAGAATTTTGTGAATGTGGATTTACCAAATAATAATAATACTCCTTTTATTATTACATTGCGTTGAGATTACCTTGCATGTGTTCTAGTCATGTCATTGTGCAAGGACTAAATGCCAGAGTTAGTCAAGCTGAAGAAGGGATTCCAATCAGGTCAACATATCAGTATTCCTTGAGACTTGTAAAATAAGAAAGTGAAGAAATGAGAAGAACATTCCAGGAGGAAGGACAGAATTGACTGATAATTAGTCAACATCCTGCCATCACATTGCTCAGTAGATTCTCAAAGTAGGAAGCAAGTTTCCTTAGGCCTGGAGCAGAGCTCAAATGGACATCTGCTCAATACAAGGGAACGTCAAAATACGTGATGTATACTTATGTTTTAAAAATTCATTATAGTAGAAGACACACTGTCATGAATACCTCTCAAAACACTCCTCACTTTGAACAAAGTTATACCATCATTCCTGCAACTTTCTGAAGCAGTTCTGAAGTCCTCTTTGGTGAGCGCCTTTAGATGTGCTGCTGGGGCTGCCTTCATGTCCTCAATTCAAAATCTTGACATTTTACAGTTGTTTTGACTTGGGGAAGGAGCCAGCAATTGCAAGATGCTGGATAGGTTATAACAATGCCAACCTTACTGTAGACCACACATATCCCCTCATCCTCACAATGGGCACAGCTTGACAGCTCTTCCAGAACCTCACCTTTGAGGTCTATTGCATCAGCAAGATCCCTCAGGGCAAGCCAGATTCTTGAACTTATTCATTCCTTTATGTCCCTGTCCGGGGGTCCCCTTATGTCATTAAAACAAGTAAATTGAACCAAATTTCTTTTAATTCCTCAAAGATATTTTTGGCAACATTGCATTTATCTCAAAAGGGCTGGGTTTCCTAATTCCCAGAGATCACAAAGACTTCTGTTAGAATGTGAATGTAATTTAAATGTTCATAGTTTAGGTCATTTTTAGTCAGGTTAGACATAAGTGTTTCAAGTATCATAGCAAATCTCTTGAATTCATTCCATCATTGGCTGCCCAGTGGTGTTCAGTATTGGTTTGGTTGTGTTTTGCAAAGGTAGGCTTATTTAGAAATATTATCACTCCCATCAAATTTATCCACACTGTACAATTTAGAAAATTGGAGATCGGAGAGATTAAATTACACATTACAGGTTACACAGTGTCTTAGTCATTTTGGGCTGTGAAATCATAAACTTAAGGCTTAAACAACAGACATTTATTTCACAGCGTCCTGAAGGCCAGGAAATCCAAGATCAAGGTGCTGGTAGGTTGTGTTGTTGGCGAGGTCCCACTGCTGATTGGCAAATGGCTGCCCTCTCTCCATGTGCTCACATGATGGATAAGACCAATCTCTGCTGACTCTCCATATTCTTATGAGGCACTAATTCTGCCACAGTTTTATAGGTAAAAAAGCTAGTTAGACATGTGGTAAGCAGATAGATTAGGACTGACCCTCGAAAAGCTTGCCGAAGGTCGGCGCCATCAAAGGAAAAAAGCTATCTTTTCCAGATAGCAATGACTGAGAGGTCTCACTCTCCTCCTGGGATGGAGAGTCAGGATCTTGATCCATCCTCTCCCCAGAAATGCAGTGATTGGAAATCCCCCAGGGTAGAGGGCCAGGACCTTAAGTCTCCTATCCGCTTGTTATGTGACTTGATTCCTCATTGGACCCCATTTGATCAATATTGCTTAAGCAACTGTACTTGTAATCCCATTGGTTAACTATTGTTTGCCCATTTCTTTTGAACCTTATTGGTAGCCCCCACTTTACCCACTGGTTGAGTGTAGCCTGTCCGCTTTTTGAATCTTATTGAAGTCCCCACTTTGAGCCATCCTCAGCTCATGGCTTTGCTCCATAAAAGCCCTCTGAAAAGTGAGGTGGGTGGTTTCCCCACCTTTCTGTATTCCTCCTTCTGTCTCTTTTAGGCACAAACTTTCATTCTCAATAAAATTTTCCCACTCTAACCCCCGTCGTTCCTAAAACTCATTCTTTGATTTTAGAGGACACAAACTCGTGTTTCAGGTTGGGAGCTAAGCCTTGTTCCCCTGTATCAAAAGAGGCTTTACCCGCCTGCCCTTATCCAGAAAATATCCTTATCTTTTCCTTCAGTTTATGTCTTTGGCAGAGCAATGTAGCCCTCACAGTATATTGTAGCACTCGTAGTGCTGCATTCCAGAATATGGTAGTAGATTGTTCTCTTTGGCTGCCTTTCTGCATAGAATAGAACATGTCTATTTGTTTATAATACACTTTCCAGCATAAAATTTAATCCTCACCACACAAACTGTATACTGAGCATTTTTCTAAATGCTTGTAATGATGATTTTTTTGATTTTTTAAAATCATAACTCATTTGACACTTTGTAATGATAACTGCCTTTACTTTTCCTGCAGAATCTCTTGGAAGATATTTTGTGTCAAAATTATGCAAACACCCATGAACTTTAATGTAAAATTTGCTCAAGACTACACTTCACTTGCTTGTTAAAATGTTCACCTAAGATTAAGGTGAACACTGACCAGCATGAGGTTAAAAGCTTTCTGTTTCTTGTTTAAAATAGCCATTCCTTTTTGCACAATATCTAATGTCAAAAAATATAACAACACTTTCACTTCCAAACACTCAGAGAAGAATTTAACCACACCTCATTACAAATAAACCTTTGAAGAGTAAAACACTTAACAATCTGGTTCCATGGCTAAATTATACATTTTATTTAAGCTTAATCTTTAAACATTTTAAATATTGGTACAATACCTGGGCTATTCTTAGCCATTATCTTGTTCTACGTATTCAAACTAGGGCTTTCTGTACAAGTTATGCTTGTTTTATATGGAGTATTCTGTTGCATAAAATTATAGGCATTCTAACAATGTAACTAATGTGAGCTTTTCATTACAGGATATCCTAAGGAAAGATTAATGAATTAATTAGTGTCTAAGTTCCTGCTCCGTATTTGTCTTTTTTTCCTCTTTAACTTAGGCTGCTCTCAGAGTATAAATATTCTCTTGAAGGATCCTAAAAAGATTCCAGTGTCTTTGCCCAATTGGATCACTGCACAGAATACCATAGGTTAGCTGGCCTGTGAACAACAGAAACGAATTTCTACTGCACGGTCCAAAATGGAGGTGGGAAGAGACCCAGAGACTGGTGTGGGCTCACTCCCTGGTTTACTCATTTCTCCCCGTGTCTACACCTGACAAAAATGGCAAAGGAAATTTCTTGAGGTCTCTTTTATAAGGGCGCTAATACTGTTCATGAGGACTCTTCCCTTATGACCTAGTCACCTCTTAAAAGCACTGCTCTCTACTATCATCACTTGGGGATTAAGTTTTAAAATATGGGTTTGGGAGATTTCAACATTAGGTCTATAAAACCTATGTTTCCTAATGTCATTAAAAGTAAAAATATATGATTCTGAAAGAGAATGAAAGAGCATGTATATAAGGGGTGGGGAATTGTGGTTGGGTAGGGATGTGGGTAAAAATGAGAATTAACTCATGTCATATACTGGTATAAATTCCCCAATGTTGTGTGCGATTGTGAGCTGTATATAAAATGTACCAATAAAGAATTCAGTTAAAGAAAAGTAAAAATATGAACTATGGTGATTATAATGCAGCACTCAAGCATTGGTCCCTGGAACATATAGGCCAATATTTCTAGAAATGTTCCTTAAATTATTAAAACAGTATTTTGCAGTAAAAGAAAATGATAACAAGCCGGGTGTGGTGGCTCAGGCCTATAATCCCAGCATTCGGGAGGCAGAGGCAGGAGGATTGCTGAGTTCAGGGCTAGCCGAGGCTACATTGAGAGCTCAGGGCCAGCCTGAACTACAAAGTCAGACCCTGTCTCAAAAAATAAAACAATAAAAAAAAAATAACAAGGCCAAACAAGTTTGGGAGTTCCTGTCAAAGCAAAGGAAAAAATTTATTTTAAAATATGAAAAATGATACAAATTAATGATAAATGCATATGTATTCATCAGACTTATCAAATATTATCCCTTTGAAACATTATTTTGAAGCAGCAGAAAATAACTCGAACCAGTCCAGGAAAATGGAAGATGCACTCAGGAGTTTTGGAGGCAAAGTATTTATTGCTGGCCAACACTAACCTGGAATTCATTCCAAAGTGGTCAGCCCCAGAACAAAAGGCAGGGGCCCCTTAAATAAACTAGGAAAGGAGGCATGGTTATCAATATGAGGCATTTAGGCCACATACACTGTATTTAGGTACAAGGAGCATAGAATTATATAATTGGGTAAAGGCCTACGTAAGAGGTAGAGAATAGGTCAGAAGGTTACCTCAATCTGGCATATTTACATAGCCTTGTTTTCATAGGGCTCTTCTGGAGAGAAAGACCTTCCTGTGTTATCTGAAGACTATAAAAAAGAGGAGGAGGGAAGTGGAGAGGCTGCTCCTCTGCCTACCAGTTAACAGAGGAAGCTATTTCCCAGTTCAAAATTTGAGAACTACTTCTGTAGGATTCCTTTTATTCCTAGAAAGCCAGTAGAATTAACAGTTTACTCTAGGTTTCCTTTCTTATGCTCCTGGAAACTATTTTCCCAGCTTTTAAGATGCTGCATTGCTCATCCTGCATCTTCCTGATTCTCTAACCCTGGTGCCTCATTCCCAACATTGCCTATACTATGTTCTTATGTCTGTGTCTGTGTGTGTGTGTATGTGCGTGTGCACGCACGTGTGTGTAAGGAATTGGTTCATGTGATTATGAAGGCTGATAAATCCAAGGTCTTCAGTGAGCAAGTTGGCGTTCAAGAGACTCGATAGTGTAGTACTAGTCTAAGTCTGAAGCCAAACAACCAAGGCAGCTCATGAATTATGGTCCAGACCAAATACACATCCAAAGGCAGGAGAAGACTCTTGCCCCAGTATGAAGACCATTGGTCAGACAATCAGTTTGTCTTAGTTAGCTTCTGCTTGGTAGGGAGGGTCAGTCACTCCAGCCAGTACACTAACCCTCTTCTTTGCCTACCTATTCAGAGATATGAGGAGACCAGGACGGGCACATGATAATCTTATCTTCCAGGTCAGAGAAATCATTGTTTTACCTCCTGGTGAAACAATATGTTTTAGAACTAAGGCCTTGAGGCCAATGTTTTCAGAAGCATTCCCTGAAACAGTAGGCCAGTAGCGTAAAGCACAGAAACAGCAGAAAGAATTTTTGCCAGTGGATTGCTAAGGACAGTCAAGCATATGCCATACCCATATCCAACTCTTGATTCTTCAAGCAGTGAGTCCTGGCTTTGAGAGAAACATTATTATATGCAGTGTTAGATGCTGATTTAGAGCACACACAACCTTTTGGAGAACTTTGCTGTCAGCCCAACAAGGTATCGCCGCCTACCTAATGCCCCTAAATCCTCCTCCTCTTGACATTCCAGAAGCCAGACTCTTAGAGGTCAATTCGCTCCTCACTCACTAAGCTTAGCCCTGCCCTTCAGTGTGGCTGCCTGCCTGCTCGCTCGCTGGGAAGTGCGGCCTGCATTAGACTCGTTTTCTGTTTCACGTAGCTCTCATCCCCGTGCCAGATTGGCCTCTTCATGCAGTTTGGGCTCCTGCAGTCCATACCTGGGTGTTTAATCACTTCCTCCCACTGAAGTTGGGACATCCGTGCAGCCTCCTGAAGCAGCCTCTCCTCCCTTTGCTTGGCCTCAAACACCCTTCTCTGGCCCATTACTCACACCCTTGCAGGGTCCTTCGTTGCTCCGTCCACCTCATGGCCTGAGGAGGGGAAGGGATCCAGGTTCTCCCTCCATCACTCCTGTGCTCCTGGCAGAAGACCAGGCCTATCTACACATTGGGATGTAAGCTTTGGCACCTAATGTGTAATAGGCCAAAGTTGAGCTTTTCTTTTCTTTTTGTCAATTGTATATCATTGTATATAATTTTCATTTTTCAATTTATTTTTTGACATTTTATTGGTATGTTATATATACACATCACAATTACACTCCACATTGAGAATCTGTACCAGTATATGACACAACTTAATTCTCATTTTTTCACCCCTATATACACAAGTATTGTTTCCTTTCTTTACCATCAATTTTTTTCTTTTTTTACCCTTAAGCCCCATTATCCTTTGAATATTTACTATTTCACAGTATCAATCAGGCATTCTAGAACACATTTATAGCTTAGTTTCCATTACAAATTATTCCCTTTGAAAAGAGGGTTTTTTCCATTTCTGTGACTTTAGGTACAGTCTCCTCATTGCAAAACTCTCTAATAGGCCCAACTATTTATGCACAGCCTGGGTGTACCACAGGGAAGTGCCTGATTTAGCTAAAGGGAAACCAGCCTTTCACAGAAATGTTTATCTCATTTCTTCATTCTCTTATTTCACAAGCCTCAAGAAATATAGATGGTTGACCTGTTTGGAAACCCTTTCTTCAGCTTGACTAACTTTAGTGTTTATTCCTTGTACATTGACTAACTTTAGTATTAAGGCCAGTACACCTTTGTATGCTAAGCACTACACAGTTGCTTGGGAAGTATTGTTGCTATTATTTGGTAGTTGCAGAATTATATAGCTGTCATATAATTCTGTGATGCAATAAATTCTGTGAAAGATTTATGCTGTCACTTATTTTTAAAATAAAATAAATAGGATATATCCCCCGCTAGATTTGTGTTTTCTCTACTGTGTTTACCACAAGATTCCCACATGGAATGGATTAATGCCCAGGAAATCTAACAAGTAGGTAGGGAATGCTAGCACCACCAGGGAATACACTTAATTCTTAGTGTTCTCTTTGAGAGATGTCTCATCTTGGAGACCAGAGAATTACACAGTTTTACACTCATACAATCTTGGTGTTAGAGAGGATTTAGAGTTCACGTCTTCATCATGTTTCTCCACCCAAAGTTAATATCCTGTCTAAACACGTCTGTGATCTTTCATGGTCAGTGGATCGGAGCTCTTTGTGGCCAGCTCTTTCATCATTCCTGCTAATCTTCTGTGAGCTATGTGTGCTCATATCCCCATTACCACTCTAGCACTGTGGGGTGTTAGAGAAGGGTTAGCTCTCACCGTGCACATTATAAATTGTATTTGGCGATGGATGAGGTGGCAGCTTCTTTTGGATGGCAGAGAATTATAAAATCTTAAAATCATAGAGTGTTTGTGCTACAAGAGATTAGAGATCTTTTCTCCCAGGCCCCTGCTTTGTGTCGTTTAAAGTGCAGATGACACCATCTGCTTGGCTTCTGCTGTTTTAGTGTGTTTCTGACATCTGCTGCTCTCCTCATCTCCGGAGCCAGCCCTTGTAATTTCTGAGAGCCTCGCTTGTCTCCACAGGAGTCAGGAGAAGCAGGGAGTGGGCAGGAGCTGCCTCTGTGACCTTCACTGGGGTGAGGTACGTCAGGAGCCGATTCAGTTTCTGTGGAGAGGGGGAGTTGGCCTTCTTGAGGTTGCGCGTTGTTTTCCCGCCAGGAGGCCGGGAGTGCTTCTCTTATCTTTTGTTCTCTTGTTACCTCCCTCTGTTTCCCTGGAGACATGGGCTTTCGTTCCTCTTTTCACTCATAAAGTTGTCTACCGTACAGTAGGTGCTGAGACATACTGGTGTGACTGACCACCCTTAGCTTTCATACTTACAGATTTTTCATAGTGTCCAATTTTCTTAAAACTCTGCCTTTTCTTTGGGGTCACATTTGTCATTTTTATAGGTTATGATGCTTGCACGAAGTAGCCACCTGGTGATTATCTTTGGAATTGAATCCGGCATCACACTGCTCTGCCCTGATGTTCTTCCCAGGTTGCCATGTTGGCAATAGCCAGTGTTCCATGTGGAACTAATTTTTAACATCTCCAAGTGTAATCACATATGAACGTTTAACAATTCTCAGAATGTGTTCCATAGCAGTGGCCCTATTCCTTAGGAGAGAGTGTAAGTTCATAGTAATTGCTGTAAATTCTTTGAAACAGTTTATTCCACATTCAGTTGTAGAACATCCACCTTTTAAATATTTCTGGGCTGTGTTGTATGGAATTAAAAAGGTGTGAAATGATAAAATAGGTGCTTAGTAAATAAGGGTTAAATGAACTAGTGAATAAATCAATAACTCTTCACAGATTGGAAAAAGCATCAAAATCTCCACATATTGGGAAAAGCACTTCATAATCTTATTGTAATAGCCTCATCTTTCTCTACTATTCAGACAAAAGGACAAGTATACCTTTCAGATAAAAGTTTGAATCCATTTTTTGCAGGAATCAAATATCTAGTTGATGGGTAGGCTCTATTTAAAGATTTTGCCCCGTACTGTGTTCAAGAATTCATAGTTGAGAATAACTTAGTCATATAATATGGAAAAACAAACCTCTTAAACTTGATATTAAGTTGTACAATGTCAATACACTTAGGAGTTTATTTGTAAATGCCTGGCCACAAATCACGAAAATAATCACATTTTAGGTATGGAAGAGGGCTTCGCAAATGATCTCATTACAGATCTTCATTTTACATGTGAGGAACCAGAAGAGTGAGGACCTGCACTGTGTTGAGTAGTGTCCCCTCAAAATCCATGTATATTCAGAACTTCAGAATATGACCTCTTTGGAAATAAGATTTTTGCAGATGTGCTTGCTTAAGAACAGGTCATACTGTGTTAGGAAGGGCTCTGACTCCACTGAGTGGTGCCTTTGGAAGAGAAAAAAGAAGGAGACAGGTACAAACGGAAGGGAAGAGGGGATGTGGTAAGGGAGGCAGAGACTGGAGTGACAGGGAATGTGAAGGGATGGGGCAGGGGACAGGAGCTAGGAGCAGGCAAGGTGTCTTCCCCAGGACCTTCAGAAGGGCACGGCTCTCCCCACGCTGACTTTACA